>ML783599.1:311596-363600 GCA_009831015.1 Picea engelmannii
AGCCCTTTCCCTACATTGACACCTACGACGACAAAGCAAGCATGCGCCCTAGTTCAATCACACGACATCAAGTCTGAGAGGGAGGAGAGAACCTGGGAGGGAGGAGAGAACCTGCGCCTTGCATTTACACTCATGACAACAGAGCAAGCCCACGCCCTGCATTCACACCACAACAATCTCAAGAGGGAGGAGAGAACAACAAGTGTTTCAAGTCATGAGCTCCATTGGTGTTTCTCTAAGGTCGCGAGGGTTTCATCGTTACCTTATTTGGAAAAATATAGTAGGAGTTTTGTAGGTGTGTCAAAACAACGAAACACGGGGTTGGAACAACATCATATCAGATCCTATCCAGGTGTGTGTTGGTTTTTGGCATTGTTAAATTTAACGTCAAATTTAAAAATTTTGTTCTAGGTTTTCGGGCTAGGTTTTATTGTCATCTATATTTTCCCAAACTTAATACTAGAAATACCTTGTTATTTTCTTTCTCTAGTAATTCACCACAAATATGGATGTTGGACTTTTAATAACCACTAATTATAAGAATCAAGTGCTAGTGACAAGTATCTTCAATCTGACCGCTTGGCATCCATTTTGTATGCTTTGTAAGTAGTGAATCTTAATTCTATAATATATGTATTTCTTCAAATCTTAGTAAAATGGAGTTTTGGGGGTTTTAAATATATGTGATGGAAGGAAGCTTATATCAATTCTAAATCCAACTAGGGAAATGGATTCAAGGTGAATCAAATGGCTAATGAGGTTAAGAGGAAACCCTATTAAGAATGGGCTTATTTCATTCAAGTATTAGGGATTATATTAGAACCAAAATGAAGAACCCTTTAAGAGGGAGTGGCCCCTCCAAATCAGCTCCATAAGTCTTGTGTGAAGGTGTACCAATCCTTATCAAACATGTAAGAAAGGACTCACAAGCCCCTTCCAAGTGGATACATGGCTCTTCAAGGTGAAGGAGGCTTCAAAAGTGATGAATGTAACCCTAAAAAATGGACAAAGTCCTCTAAATCATCTCTAAGATGTCAAATGTGAAGCCAATAAGGTGTAATCATCCTCCTTAAATCATGCCAATGTCCTCTCCAATTCATTGGATGGTTGAACAAATCCACACATGCCAAATGAAACCTTCATGCAAACTCCAAGGTGGACATCTCATCAATTGATGTGACAAATGCCTCAAAATGAGTTAATAAGGTGAGCTTTCATAAATTTGGAATGTGGCAAGGCATGATAAGCTTTGTTTCATCAAGATTAGCCAAAAACAATTTTAACGAATGCCTTGGGAATCATGAATTACCTCGATAAATGTGAATTATATTGGGAAATGTGAAGATGCCCAAAAATATGAATGAAACCAATGCCATGCCCAAACTCAACAAGACACCATTTAACATCAAGTGTTGCATCATCGATCAACAAATATGCCATGAAATCCTCTACCTCAACAAGATACGTGGAACCAAGTAGGTTTCTCAATTGTCTACCCTAGGGTTGTTACCCTATACCCTATACCAAACTGAGGGGTAATGAATTCACTAGGGTTGTTACCCTATACCAAAATGAGGGGTAATAGACCATATAATTCCATATGTAGTACACAAAAAAACATATTTTTATGCTTCATAATGTTGTCAAAAGTGCACCATATTTTGGACTCATCATCGCCCCCCCCAAACCAAAGGGATTTTTGGCCCTAAATTTTCACACAAACTCTCTGGGAGTATATAAGGTCTATTTTTTATACTATTCACATAATTGGATTCCATTTTTTAGGCATTGCCATGTTGCATAATTTGTTTTTGTGTCTAGGACTTTTATGGGAATCCCTTTTTCCTATCTTTTACAATTTTTGGTGGGTTTGCTTTAGGTATAAATCATTGAAACATAACTTAGGATTATTATATTCCTATGATACAATGCATTTTTTCCTATTATTTCCCTTTGATTTTACCAAAGGTTCCACCTCATACCAACAAACAACTTAACCTCTCTAAGCCACTTTTTTGTTCTCATTGAACTCTAGTGCTCATCCTTGTTTAAGTTTCCCTAGTTTAGCACAGTTCACATGTTGACACTCATGCCACTTTGTAGCATAGGTATGGGAGTCCACATAGTCTATGCTTGCATGAATGAGCCTCGTGCCTTTCTCTTCTCAATTTTTTACCATTACCTAATGGAGTCTTGAGCCGTTACACTTAGTTTATTGTCTTACTTTAGAATCATGTTGATGAACCATTGTTTCACCCCATTCTTGTTTTAAATCTTCACCTCCAATCATGCTGCCATCATTATTCATCCCACTTAGGAGACACATCATGGGAACATCATTTGTCACTTCCCGGCCTTTGTTATCATGTTCCTTAAAACCTTTTTTTTCATATGGAACTCGCCTCATTATTGTAACATAAATAACAAAAAAACTATTTTAATATTTATAAAAATAAAAAATTAATAACAAGAAATGAAAAACACATCATTCCCAAAACATAAAAAAAAAGAGGAAACACAATGATGTTTTTTGTATTATTGGATATGTCATGACTTCTAGTTTGGGTAGCTATCAGTATCACCCTTATCCAGAGAATCAATATCGTGTCACCTTATCCTACAATTTTATAAGTGTGATTAGGTCTTGAGTCTTGTCCATTCACCATTAATCCGACCATGTAATCATGGCCTTTGAATAAGGGCTTGTCCCATTTGTCCTTTTTGGATGGAGTGAGTTAAGGTAATTCAAAATTTTGTCCTTTTTTGGATGGAGTGATTCAAGGTAATCATGTGGTAATCATGTACCCTATGGCATTGAGGCTATTATATCCTTGAATGAAAATTTTAGTTTTTGTTTCAAGATTGGGCATGGAAGAGGTACTGGAAATTGAGCAAAGCTTCATGCTCTATTGTCAACCATTGAGGTTGGAACTAAATAAGATTTCTTAATGTTCATGTGTATATGGAAGTATAAATGGCGGTCGAGTGGCTTAAGAGGTCTGACAAGATGCAACGGAATACCTTTCCCCATGTATTGGATCATATTATAATAGTGGTAGAACAATTCACACAAACCAACCTCATTGATGACTTGTCCAAACAAGCAATGAATTTCTAGAGTGGATTGCTTCAATGGGAGGACCATAGGGAGTTACTTTTAACATCATAATTTCATGTCTTCATTCATGTCACCTCACGATAATTCCACCTCTAATTCCCTCACTAGTTGTAGGCTAGCATTTCCAAATTTCACCCTTCCTCATAATAGATGTTTCCTCTTACATCTCTTTCCTTCGCTAGTTTAACCCTAGTGTGGTATCCTCTCACCTCTTGTCTCCACTCTCTTTCACCTTTGCTTGAATGTTGTGCTCTCATGGTAATTGTTGTCACTATCCCTTCCCTACTTAAGGAAATTTTCTAACCTTTGTTTTGTAGGAACATAGATTTCTTGGGTACTAAGATCACCATGTTTACACCTCTTATGTCTTGGCAAGGTTTTGGCAAGGTTAAGAATTTCTAGAGAACATAAAAATTTGAAATCCTTATGTAACATTCCTCTTATGGAACAAGGATTTGTATCATTTTTTATTTATTATAACATTTTTCTTTTTAGTGTTTGACGCAAACACATTTATTCACAACATGTGGGCTCATAATTAAAAAAAACCCTTTATGAATGAACGTGATAAGATATTGGTCAACAAGGTGAAGCCCTCGTGATCCTTATGAGTAATTAAGATGTGTATGGTGGTATCTATAATCATAAAAGTTTACTATGTTACAAATGATGACATTTGATTCAATGTTGTATAGGTGTACTAAGTGAACTATGCATTTTTAAAATTTGGGTCATTTTTGCTTCCATTTATCTGGGTAATTAGCTCATACTTTTTTTCATTAGTAGTGCACACATAGTAATCTATCAATAAATTATTTATTTTCTTAAAACCTCTTGCTCCTTCCCATAGCTAGTTTTCATCAAAATTGAAATTCTTGTGTTTCATTTTCCTCTTGCATGGTTTAAAGATTCGAGTCGAAACACCATCAATTTCATGATCACTCCTTTGGGTAACAATAGCCTAAAATCAAGTGCTAATTAAAATTTATCTAGCAACTTTTCTAGGGCTCTTCAAACCCATCTTAGCTTAAGTGTGGAGATTTGGAATAGGATTGTGAGAATAACTTTCCAAAGTTGGTAAACAAACATAAAGCTTTGAGTTAGGGAGTGAAATCCAGTTTCTATATCACTGACTTTGAGAATCCCTTCTAACACAAGGGTCAAGCACGAGGTCATATTGGGGCCAATAGAGTAATCAACCCTACTTTGTTGGTCTTGGTGTCAACTATTGATTGTCCCCCCTCTTCTTTGATATATTAGGTGGTACCATAGAGGCCATAATCATTTATACTTCTTACCCAAGGTGACAACACAGGGAAGGTGGTGTTGTACCTGGGATCGATGTTGGCTATACTCACTCAAACTCTTTGGAGGGTTTCCCAATACTCGGTGAGGTAACTTGCACTAGGGCATTAGTTCGTTAAGCAGGTTATTAATGTAACTTTCCCACCCGCTGAAACTCATCCCCTTCGCACATCGATCCTACGATGTTGGATTCCATCACCAACTGTCTCTTCTTTGTGAGAAGGTTTGTTTGCATGCTTGACTCCTAGATTAATTGGAGTGTGTGTTTTTTTCCCCTTAGTTGGCCTTAGGATTGAGTCTGTGTCTAATGGCATTAGTTTCGGGGTAATTGCTCATTTGATCAATACAAAATATGGATACCATTAAAATAAAAGGGAATAAAGAGGTAGCAAATAGCTCATACATAACTTACGTCTTATAATTAGGAAGAGGTTGTCAAAGTAAGTAGAATGTTAAGGGAATGTTGGACACCTTAATACAAGCATATAAATGTTCACCTCTCATCCTCTTTTCATATATGTTTTATTCTAGGATTTTAGAGGTTTTTTTTAATTTTATGTTTTATTATTTATGTTCATCTTTTTTTATCCATGGCGTAGAATAAGTATTATCTAAAGAAGTCAAGGGATATGTTGTTATGCTAGTTGCATTGAGATTTAATTATTATCACTTGGTTCATATTCTTTGCATAGACTATGTATGGAGTGAGAAGAGTAATTGGTTGAATTCTTGTTAGCTTGAGGCTAACAAGGCTCAAGGATGGATCCTGTGGTTTTTGTGTTGATCTCTGCTTGTGTTTGAGAATTTTCTCTTTTGGCTCTGGCTTTGAATCTTTTGGTGTGCTCCTACCTTTCTCCCTTTTGTGGGTTGTTGGGAATTCTATTCAAGTTGTGGAGTCCACAAGCCTCTGGGACCTCGTGCAAGATGCATTATCTTTGCAATTTGACATGATTTCTCAATATTGGTTCCTCTCAACAACAACTCATCCAATTTTTTTTTCCAAGTTATATTTTAGGAAAATGGAAAACCCTCTATTTCATCCCCGCTTTATTTTTGAAAATAAAGCTTCACTTATGATGTTCTAATTTTTGGAACTCTGTTTACTTTGTCTACACTTTCATCCCCTTGCCTCCAAGGTCTTATAGTTCTACTCTCCTTTGATTTTCTTGACCTTCTTGGTTTGCTATGTATGTGGTCTCTTCCTTGGTCTAATACATGTGGTCTCCTATGTATGAGATCTTCCCTTTGGTCTCCTTCTCAAGTTTTGTTCTTTGAGTTTGGTCACTTTCTTTGATACCTACCTACAAAATAAACTCAGAGAGAGGAAATGCATGATGTGGGTTATTATTTCACTACAAAAGGATGTATTAGATACATCATTCACAAATAATGTCATAAATCCCTTAGTGTATGAGTGCACATCCTAACACATGATTGACTTTATTACCATTTCATCCTCTTTACCGTAGCTAGCTCGAGCTACATTTACATTAAGTTTTTTACCTAATTCTTTCACTTAAATTTTAATTACATACAAGTTAACATTGGTCATTGTATTCCATCTTTGATAGGGTGGGAGGTATTCATTAAGAACTTGTATATATTTTATTTTTATTTTTTTCTTTTCTGGTCACTTACTTCCATGGTTCTTACAAATTTCTTCGACAAACACACTCAGAGATCGAGGGATGCATTGCATGAAATGGACTTCCTTCAGTTTAGGTGCCAAGTATAAGGGGCAACTATTATGCCAAAGTCCCCCAAGACTTGAACTCAGCCTCAACACTTTCAGAAACATGTCATTCAAGTGGGGCATACCACAACAAGAATGGAATCCTAGAGAGCGAATTAATACATTGTTGACCTCACTAGAGACTCAAGGCCTTGTCGACAACTTTGAATATATTTTATAAACATGATATATTATTAAGCACATTTTGGACTTCCTAATGGAATTAGTGGATACAAAGTTGAAGAAAAGTATAGCCTTCTTCCCACAAACTAATGGATAGTCTAGGTTGTGAACCAAGACTTGGAACACTTGCTCAACATTACAATTAAAACACTATTATATCAAGCAATTCATGGCTCAACTCAAATGTCTCCATTTGAGAATTTCTTGGGATTTTTTCCAAAAAGGTTCTTTGACTTAGCATTTCAAGTGTTAGACATAGGTAGCAAGCAAGAGAATGATAATCCATTGCAAGTTGTGAAGTTTGTAGAGAAGATGCAACAAATCCATAAGAAAGTAAAAAGGATCTTGCAAGAGTCTCAACTAAACTATAAAAGAGAGGCATAGACCTACTATGGTTGCACTTGTCAAAATAAAGGATAAAAGACCTGCAGAAAATGTATAGTTGAACTTGTCAAAAAGTTCTCTATACTTCCTCTATACTTCTAGAGAATTGGACTTTCTAGAATTGAAGTTTGATGTTGTTTATCCCAGGTAATATATAGGTATCCCTTGGAAAAACTTGGTCATGAACCTAGACTCAATGGAATATTTATTTTTTTTCCATGAAAACCTGACACACCTATATCAACTCCTCAATATAGTATGCTTGTTCCCAGGGTCATAAATGCTCAATGAGATTATTGACAGAAACTCTCCACCTTTCCAGGGATAGTTTTACTACCTTTTCAAGGAGAGCCAAAACTCTTTATCCATATTTTCCACTTCCTAGACTAGAGATGCTTGGCCTTGTACATTAAGGATACTTTTTGAATTCAATCTCTCTTAGTCCACCCTTCTCAGCCCTATCCAAACTCGATCAGGATAATTACATATTTCTTTCCAACAATTCCAATAGATAGAGGCACCAAGAGGTAAGATAATTACATATTTATTTCCAACGCTTCCAATAGATAGAGGCACCAAGAGGCATGCAAACAAAAATATTACATCAAGCACCAATTATGCGAGACCCTGAGAGGGTAATAGTTCTTGACCAACTCAACCTTTATGATCATGTCACCTTAGCTCCCAGGATAAATCTCACTATACTAGTAGTAAGGGTACTTAATTCAAGGCATGGTCGCAAACTTCTACATCCAAATAGCGAGACATATCTCATATATTATCTCCGAAATCTTACAAATCATCTGACCAGTCATCTATTAAGAATTTATTTTATTCATCCTTGGATGTTAACAGAGCAGGGTTCATGGGATGTTGACCGCCCCCTAGGAAAAACATCACCCCAGGAGGGTCGATGGCTCTTGTCCTTTTGTCCTCCACTACACTTGCATGTATCTGCATCATTTCTTTGCTTCACTTCTTGTTGTTGTTATGATGTAGGTTTTGGATTCTTCTTTACATAGGATAGATTTTCTTATATCATGATTTTCTAGGAGCCACTTTAACACTCCCACATTGTAATCTTATCGATGTATTTAGCAATCACATTGACCCATTTGTGGTCACTTGTTGGACATCAATAAAATTATCTTATCTTATCTTATCTGCAATTGTGGTCTATGAACCAACAACATCTCTCTCATCATTGGCCAACTTTTGGGGCAATTTTGTTGGTCTTCCTTTCTTTATTTATTAACTTGATTCTGTGTTTCCCCCTAATAACTCTTCCTATAAACATCAATCTTGGATCTTCCTATTGGCTCCCGCCCTTTTTGTAAACCACTTCTTACAATATCCTCCAAGAAGAGAAACAATACTCTTACCAAATTGAATACAAACCCTCTGGCAATTTTTCAATCCATAGATTTAGCTTTGTTTTCCCCAAATTTTTTAATCAAGTAATAGCTCAACATGGTCATGACTCACATTCAATAATTCATTCCAATGTTCACTTTTATTTACATTCAAGTGAAACCTCATTTGACAAGTTCCACTAAGATGGATTCTAAACACCTCACACAACTAATCTAATACTTCAACTTGGTTTTTTGTGGTTAAGTAATCCCCTGGATATCATAGTATAAGAATAACCATAATTATGCAATGGAGTATTTGAAATGAATGATACATAGATACTACTTCCAAGTAGAAGAACATGATAGCTCGATGACTAGTAACGAATAAGAGAAGCACATGGAATCTATACTAGTAAATCCATTGTATCATCTTAGAGTACTAGTATATCGAGTGTGATTGATTATGGAATATGTACTATTATTATTTACATAACTTGTTTTTAATGTGCATTGGCATATGCATAGACAATTTGGCTATGTGTTTTTAATGTGCATTGGCATATGCATAGACAATTTTCATGGCTCTAGTTTGCACTTTTCCAAGTTTCTTTTTTGTTGGTGCTATCCATTTTCTCTTCTTTTTCTCAAACATTGATTGTTTGACATCCTTTAGTTGACTTGAAATATTCATTGAAGTTGTGTTTATGTCTACTTTTGATCTCTATTTACAAGTGTCATGTTCTTTTCATTGTAATAGGCTAGCCTCAAAATTGACCATATAAAAAATATTTGCAAACAGAATACATGGAAAAGAACATTGTTAAAAAAATGTAATAGCAAGAAGAAAATAAAAGCAGTAGAAAATTTGAATAGACTACTGTAATTGTTTTTGATCCCCTCAACTCCCTTCTTAAATAAACAATTTTCAATGGCTTGACATCTGTGCCTTCTCCAAATATTTCAAAAACCTGATATGCTTGCTTCAATTATTTTTCCTTGCTATCATATAGAGACATTGTTCTTTGACATTCATTATGCTTTAGTGGTACTTCTTCCATAGTGGTTTTCATATTCAATGCTATGGACTCAAACTATACAAGCATAAAATTGAAGAAGCACACACTCTTGCATGAATCAAATACTTTTTCAATGGCAGTAGATGGAGCCCTCTCACAAAACTTTATTCTTATTGCTCACTTGTTGTTCAATTTTAAAATTTTCTACTATGATGTATGGGGTTGCTTATTTAGTTTATTCACAATCTTGCTTCATTTATATAAGACTTCAATGGAGATATGTATAGAAGTCGTTTCCCATTTTTGGATATGCTATGTTGGAATAGATCCAATGTTATCCTATCTATGCAAAATGAATTCAACCCATAATTCCTCTAGGAGTTGCACAAAGTTCATGATCACGTGGAATATTTGCAAAGAATGACCATACCAACATTCTCACACCTCATTGATGGTGCTAATGGTTTGTGGGGATGTTTTTTTGCATCAAATAGTTATCTAGGTGGTTGAACACTAGTATTTTTATTTGGTCCTTTGGTTGAACTTGTTAGTCTAGAATAACTTATATCTCATGAAAAATACATATTCTAGTTCAAGCTTCTGCACTTTTTTTTATAATTTTATATGAATTTCTCAATGCTGAGGAGTTATTTCATTAATATTGAATTTGTCTTCTAGTTTAGCCCAATGTTTTCTTGAATTTGTATGTCCATTGTTAAACAATGATCACATATCAATATGGTTGTTGATTGTGCTTATACATGCACCAAAATGTATATTTCCATATATTATTTCCCAATTCTAGAAGGCTTACAAGTTGTACATATAGCTATGTTAATAAAGATTTTGATGATTTGGAAATCAAATAAAATACTAGAAAAGCTTAGGATACAACTCCATTGGAGTTGATGTCTTCATAATTGAGTTGGTTTGAAAACATACAGTAGGAAATTACAAAGCATGTATCCCATTTGTGAGAAGAAATCCATCTCCAAACTATGTTTTCATGGGTATTCCTTGCTAATTATGTGCTCTCATCAAATTTTCTTTCACAGGTTTGCAAAATTTGCATGACATAAAATCAAACAATACTCAAATTTAAAAATGAATGAACCCATTCTATATTACAACCCTCAAAGACACTCTCTTGCATTAATCTTTATTATTATTTTTTAAAACAAATATATTTCGTCGTTCTTGTGACAAATTGTTCATTGTAGAAACTAGGATAATTATTTTCTCTTGCGATGAAGAGCGACGTTGATAGTATAGATAGTTCGTCACAACTATCGACACTTTGTCATTATTGTGACGAATCATTTGTCGCAGAAACTAGGATAGGTCTTTTCTCTTGCGACGAAGAGCATCGTCGATAATATTTATAGTTCGTCACAACTATTGAGACTACGTCGCTTTTGCGACAAATTGTTCATTGCAGAAACTAGGATATATTGTTTCTCTTGCGATGAAGGGGATCGTCAATAAAATTGATAGTTCATCGCAAGAACTACTAGGATCGTCACAAGAGAGATGAAGTATGATTACCGTCGACGATACCTTATACTTGAATATTTCATCGCAACAACTACTCTGGTCGTCGCTCTTGCGATGAGAATCCTTGGTTTCCATTCTCGTGACGATCATCATTGGTCATCTCTCATGCGATGAGAACCGTAGGTCATCTCTCTTGCGATGAGCATCAAAGTTTCTCTCGCTTGCGATGAATTCCTTTGATCATCTCTCTTGCGAAATTATCTCAGGTTTGTCGTACTTTCCATGGCATGTGAAGTCATGTTTGAGGGGCCCAATATTCGTCGCAATATCCATGACATAACGTCGCAAGAGTGTCGAAATGGCCATCACAAAATGACCCAAATTTACTAGTGGATGTGATGATGGATACCTATACAGTTGGACAACATAACAATGTTCTTTCCTTCTTCCTCCCTCTTTCCCAATGCTTTCCTTTTTTATATAGATATTGGAGGAGGCTTGGGAGATGCTTCTAGATATTCTACAGACCACCAGATACTCGAATGATGTTATTTCCTAGGCCTTTGACACAGAGATCCAACGCATCCATCACTTATCACCTCGTAACTCCTCTATTTCTAGGAGTCTGACAGTGCCTCACTTGTTGAGCCATTAGTGTCAAGAAAGTGCCTTTCTTGTTTTCTACTAGGTGTCACGTGAGGGCCTCCAAAAATGCTCCAAAAAGGGTCAAAACTTGGGGAAAATATATCTTAGGGATTCTATCTTTTGATGGATTCCTCTATGGCCTATAGGGTTGAAATTAAGGATATAATAGATGCCCCCTAATGTGTGAGGTCAGGAAATGAGTGTATGGCCTGAATACATTAGAATAAATTCCATATGAGGTAGAGTAAAGAGAGAGAAAAGGAGTTTCGGAAACCAAAGAATTCCTACAATCAAACACCAAGGATGAGAGAATATATATACCAATCCTCTAGGTAGAAATACTCAGACTCTAAATGAGCATGGCCTACAAAAAATACATTGTGGATCCATGATATCAAATTCTATACCATTTCCATGAAAGAATACACATTGTATCCATGTCATCAATAAGACCATATCCAAGAGACAATACAATGTGGATCTATGTCATGAACTCAATCATAGCCACCAAAAAATACAATGTGGATATATGTCAAGAACATAATCATAGCCACCAATATATATAATGTGGATATATGACACAACATATAGATGTCAGGAAGACAACGAGCACTGAGGAAAGTGCCCCCAAAGTCTTCATATGCAAGTGATACACTCCAATGCAACTTGGGAGGGGATGCTATAAAACAAGGATATGGCCCCAACCCAAGGTATTCATCCCAAACCTTGATGGTACAAATCTAAAACATATGAATATATGAGTTGATGTCGATTATAGTAGAAACCATCTGATTACCGGTCATTGATGTATATCGTTAACGAACGTGAGGGGACCCACCGATGGTGATGATGGACCCCCAAGGTACCTAGTACAATATAACAAGTGTGAATAGATGATTTGGCATCGAACACTTGTAGAATCAATCAATCAAGATTCAATGAGGTAAACCCACTATCGATCACAAGGAGACCTGCCACTAAGGACTGCAAGATCCAAGGTACTAGATGGTTTCTAGATCCCTCTCCTAGATAATGTTTTGAAGTCGATAGGAATAGATCCATCGAATGAGGGCCTTGATGTATGCCACATCAATTGAAAAGAAACATACACCGAGAGTTGATGTGAAGAGAGAGTATCACAATGTACAACTAACACAATGATGGTCGACTTGAAAATTCTACAAAACAATAGATGACTTAGTCAAGCTTAAAATTTCCTTGACATATATCATGACACAATGGTGACTTGGAATCAATACACAAGAGATGGATGAATATAGTCCAATAATGCAGGAGGAATCAAATCACTCTCTATGGTGACTAGAAGAGTAACCATCTAGAGGAGGGTCTCGGATTCATATTACCGGAATGGCTCCTAGGAAATCTAAAACCAAATTGTATGATGATGACTCAAATAGGTACCATGTTCAAGGGAGACTTGACTAACGTTGTCATTGTGAGAATAGACCAATTGTAAAAAAAAAACCACTCTTTTATTTATTTATTTATTTGTATTTTTTGTCTCCATGGTTTAATGAGCACGGAAGAATGACACAAGTATGCTCAGTATCCTTCATGGTTTAATGATCTAAAAATAATGATGAAAGTAAGCTCGATACCTTTTTCATGTTCTCTTACGAGTCTGAAAAAGAGATAAAAGTATACTCGATGGGAGAGAATGAGTGGCTTAACAACATGCTCCTATGTTCCATGCGCATGGAACCAACCTAAGCAATGAGGAATGCAAATGATACTAGCAAGTGAGATCCACTCTTAGAATTTTTTCTCTCCCTAGGTAGGTGGATGTAAAAAGGAGGCCTAATAATGTAAGAGGAATATGGTCAAGGCTATTGCATAGTGGTAAGAGGGATATGGGAAAACAACAGTGCAACGACGACAAGCATGAAACGCGAAAAAAATGAATAGGTGACCATTAGGAAATAATAAATAATTTTTTAGAAACCCCCACGGGATGTGGCCAGAATAGAGACGAAGAGAGGAAAATGAGGCTCAATATTCAAGTCATGGAAGGGCTAAAGGAAAGCTTCTGGACCTACGTGAAAATGCAGCATGGGACCCAAATGGAAATATGGGTGCTAACTAGGGGTGCTCATGAAGGGTAAGCACTATCGAACCAGTTACTATCTTCAAAAGGAATGGCTAAGGTCGCAATCGGTCAGGTTCGAACCTAAGGCATAACGCTGGCAGTATGGATGATTAATAATGAAAAGCGAAAAATGCAGGGAAAAACCTATCCCTATATGCTAGTTTAGAAATTTATACCTCAAGTGTAGTGGATGTTTCCATCTTCATAAAGGTTCCAAGAATCCTTTCAAGCATATGTAAACTATATTCCAAAGTCAAAACGCATAGTGAAATATTGAAAAATAAAATATTTTTGCATTTTTTGGATATGATAAATACAAAACAAAAGCACTCACACCACACACCTATGTGAAAGGAACTATGCATATTGATTGTTTACAAAAACTAGAGCCCATTGAAAAGCTCAGGAAAATGATATTTTTCATAATTGATGAACTCATGAGCCATTGTTGGCATCATATGAATTACCATGTTGGGGCCATGCCACATAGGATAGAATTTTTGTGACTCGAGATACTCATCGTGAGTGGTTTCATGAGATATGAGAGCTCCTTGATGGGCTCCATCAAGACATGAAGGAAGTACGAAACATAAATCTTCGATGGATGGGGAGGAAGAAAATTTGGTGGAAAGTTTTGAAAAAGAAAACCAAGGCAGAAAAGGGTCAAGACTGGGAGGTCTATTGGATGCTCAAGAAAATGGCCCCAGTCTTGGGTCAAGACTCATCATATTAACTCTAATCTTTTATAAATGAGGATAAGATCATTGATGTATCACCTCATCCCTTGTCTTTTATATGGAATCCATGACTTCCAAGATGGAATCCTTTGAAGGAAACTTAGTATCTAGGAAATCATATAAACATAGAGATTCAACAACTCATATGGGTGGTGTAGACTGAGCACACTCCATATGAGGATGGAGGTGCTTGCTAGTATCAATGAATGTTGATGAGATTTTCAGATTGACAATCTAAACCGCGATGGGTGGCATGGATGCTCCATATGATTCAACATCCTCGAGACGAGGTACTGTAGTGGGAGATGGTGGGGGAAGGGGAAAAATTCCCATCAATGAAGTATCTTTGAACATCCCCGCATCAATGTTGACAAAAGAATGTGTGGTATCACCAATAAAGGGTACATTTGACCTCGCATTGGAACTAAGGTATAGGGTATAGAATGCAAGTTGATCGATCGTAACAATTTTCCCTTGGTGGGGGAAATGTAAGACCCTAAATACTGATGAGACAATTGCAGTCATCTCGTAGAACCAAGTACGCCAGAGTAACAAATTGTACTCAAGGGGTGCATCAACAACCTCCACATCAATAGAGACACTCTTACCACCTAAATCAATGGATAAGGCAGTGATTATTCCATGGGTTTGGAACATGTGCCCTTCAAAATATTTCAATAGTGTCACAGATGTGTTGAGATTAGGAGAGCCAATGGCTTTCCAACAAGAAATAGATATGATGCAAGTCGAGGATCCTTCATCAATTACTATTTGGAAGATAATTTTACCCATAGTTCGCATTTTAATATGGACGGATACTTGATGGGGGAGCCTATGAGTTACCTATGATGAATCAAAGGTCATCAAGCTCAACTTCAAGGGATCAACCTTGCCTATGGTAGATACCAAGTCTTTCCACTGCATGGGGTAGCTTTGGAGAACTTCAAGCATAGACATGGAAAAAGGTGCCTAGGCTAAGTCTTCAACAATACTATAGTTGTGGGCAGCCCGTGTGTTAGGATTATGTGTCGTACGTTGAAGAACGCCCTTCGGGGGGAAAAGAAGTGCATCAAAATATGGCTTCTCTATTTGAACAGGGCCTCTAGGCTGGGAAGAAGATTTTTCTTCTGAGGCAGCATGAGAAGGATTTAGAATGTCATAGTTATTGTTTTGAGTCTACAAGTTGACTATGTGGTCACACATAAACACAAAATCGCTCAAGGAAGACCCCTCTTGGTGAGCAGTACCTGCTAGACCCCCTTATAGAGGGGAAATATTTATGGCCACCATATTCTAAGATTGAGGGGGGAATGGATGAGTTAAGACAATAGGTTGTTGGGGGGGCCTCTTTTGTGCCAAAAATCGATGGATCTCATCCTTATGAGGACACTAGTGAGTAGGATGGTCCTTTCCACAAATAGTGCAGGGAAACTAAATCTTCCTTTTATCCTTAGTGCCTCTCTCCTCGGTGATTTGGGTGGAGGAAGTCCCTTTATCATTATTGGAATTCTTCTTCTTGCTCCTTCTTTTCTTACCTCTTGGTTGCTGAGGATTATTCGTTTGCATGGAATGCACCAAATTCACCTCAGAGGTTTGAGAAAGGACCGCAACATTTTGAGCATTAGTGCCAACAATTGATGGTTGAGACTTAATGGACATCTAACCCATCTAGTCAACTAACTGGTTCAAAGATGCATGTGAAACAGAAAAAACCACACCATTAATCATTTGATGGGAAAAGAGCATTTTATATGATGTCATATAGAGTACCTGATTGAGAATAGATCAAGGCCAAATGTTGGGAATGCAAAATGGCTTGCTCCTTGGTGATCACCCATTTCCATAGCTACATCTATGGAAATGGCCATAGCCAAGTCGTTGAAGCTTAAAAGAAGATATCCTTTAAGTTCAATGTACCATTTGGTGGTGGCTCTGGTCAGGGATGTCTATAAAAGATACAGTCTGACACTATCATCCATTAACAAGTTGAATGAACACCACAAGTGGTAAGTCATGATGTGTGTATAGGGTTCCTCTCTTGACTTTCCATCGAAATTTAGAATATTTGATTGTATCTTGGATGGAATCATCAGTCACAATGGGTCATGGGAAATAGGGTGATTTTTTAACCATGACAAATCTGGTAAATCTAGCGTTGTGAGGAAAGGAAATGATGCAAATGAAGAATGAGAGGGAGGTGAAGTCTTTTGTATGCCAGATGGACCTTACGATCTCACTATGTTGGTACTAGTAGAGGATTGGGGAGATCCTAAAGAGTGAGTTCCCACTGGGATGGTGGCACCTCTAGGAGAATAACTGCTCCCATAACCAAAAATTCCACCAAGGGGGTTGCCCCCAGGGGGAAAAGTGGACCCTCCAGGAAATATGTTCCAATGTTAGTCCCAAGGAAGAAACCCCTAGGACTAGATGTGGACACAAAAGTAAAACCTATAAGCGATAAAAAAAAATAACCCAAGGGATATTCTCCCAGGGAAAGGTGTGCTAACCCAAGAAAAGTTGAAACCTCAAAATGTATTACTTCCCCCAATCTGACTAGGGAAAACCCAAAAAAACTAGGCATAATCCACACAAAAGGTACACCCACACCTGATGATGCTAGGATACTCATTGGATTGGTGGATGTGGAAGGATTTCTACTTCCCATGCTGAAAACAAAGCTCAATCCCCCACTAGAAAATAACATGGGAGTGGGAATTGATGTGGAAGGGGTGGGCATAGGGACACTAGGTATAATAATAGATGGATATGACGACATAGTTGACGTCCCATGGATTGAGGAACCAGAAAAAAAATGTGTGGAGGGTGTAGGTCCAATGGAGCTAAGGGGTTGCAATGAGGCCATTGTTGGGATGCCCCCGAGGTGATTTCCCCCTGTCCCACCACTTTAAGATGGGCTAATAGGATCATATATACTAGATGAAACAATGGGTCCAAACATGGTGGGAGGATGACTAAACAAAGAGAAAGGCTCACTGAAAATTTCCCTTACTTGGACAAGTAAAGGGGCATCTGGCTCAGTTGAAGGTGGATTGAAATTTGGTGGAGGATGTTCTTCTACAACCTCTACTTCCAAATATAAGACCCTTCAAATTCTTTGTCACTTATGTCATGTTGCTTTAGAGGTGGTTGCATCTCCGTAATAGGCTCAAGTTCTCATAATCGATAGGACTGGCATAGTAATTCATCCATGGTGAATAAACTATGTTACTGACAAATAAAAATCAACCTATGGCCGACCTAGACTTAGAATCAAAGAGCTCACGCCTAATCAAATATAGGAAAATAACAAGAAAACATATTGTCTCGGGGGACTTCTAAAAACCAACCCTATGGGGGGTTCAAGTCCCCCACAAGATTAGCTAGTGAATGTGTGAGGAGCAGTTACAATGATTGATGCGAAACAACCATGACTAGTGTAAGTACCCTTTATTAAGGATGGAACCCTTTGGGGGAGTTTTTGGTGTTTGATATCCTAAAAATATTAAGCACTATGCAGTGAGTTAATCATTGTCTTTTCATTCTATATTTTCTATGATGAATAGTGTATCAAAGGAAACCGACAAGATGCATCAGTGCAGTAAGTCAATCATTACATCAAATAGAAATGTACAAAATGCATCCAGTAAGTCAATCATTACATCAACCATAAGTGGACAAAATGCATTAGGTAGTGAACCAATTATTACCTCACTGCATTTTCTACACACATTGTTAATATTTTGTATGCACATCATGTGTTGGGACATGAAATTCTGTAAACATGCAGACCATGAGATCTTGGAACCATGACTTGAAAATCTAGTTTCCATTATGATATGGCATGAATCATGACTTGCAAAGCTAGTTTCCACTATGAGATGGCATGGAGAAAGTTTGGCATTTGTCATAGGATTCATAAGTGGATGTCATAGTGGGGTCGAGCCCATAAGTTTTTCCAAAGGGCATAAAAAACCACAAGTCTTGGTCATTGAAATGTGTATAAACATACGAGTAGTGAAAGGCCTCGATCTTGGTAGTATATGTATAATCCATGCATGTGTGAAATCATACGAAAGGATGGGGTATCTTTTTTTTTGTTTCGATTGTATGTGTGCTTATTCCTTCCATGACTTAACTTGGATCTTAGCTTAGACTTGCGATAGGTATGAAGTGGGGTAAAAGGTCAAGTGCCTTTTATTTCATTCAAAAGCCCATAATTCAAACAAGAACAACCTAGGCCCCATTTTAACAAGGTTTGAAACTTGGTTTTTGATGGATTTGACTTGTGAAGGATTGATATGGTAAATGTATATGGTAATAAGTTGTCCCTACAACTATTTTTCATGATGATGTAGAACAAGGGACAAATAGGTAAGTCAAATGGACTTGAATTTCGATATATTTTTGTCATAAATAGTAAGTTAACAAAGGTAAACCATGAGAAAGGAAATTAGGGTTAGGATTTTAGATAATTTGATTTCATAGTATAATTGCTTAATTAAAATGAAGTCAAGGTTTAAAAAAAATTCATGATCTAATAAAGTAGGACAAAAGGACGACAAACCTATTCAAAATTGGAAGCAGGGTGAAGTGGATGTGAGAGAACAATATTAGGGAAAAGAGGTGCAACATGACATCAATAATAAAATCCAATGGTGATGGTGACATGTTTAGGGTAAGATGGTGTACGTGGACGAGGAAAACAAATCTTTGGAGAAAGAGACACAAACAAACAACCCAAATTAGATCATCACATCATGCAAGTGTCATGACAACTTCACAAAGTGCCCATATCAAATATGCCTTTTTTTCCGAATTAACCTGCAACCTATCACATGTACCATCATAGTCACTAAACAATCCAAGGTTAATTGTCAATCATTAGCTTCTAATCCATAAAATCCAAACACCTCCTAAGTTGTGAAAACGCCAAGATGGTGTCAAGTTAGCTAGAGATCTAAGCTAAGTGTATCAAGTAGGAGCACTCGAAGAGGAAAAATTGCTACATGGAATTAAGTCATTAAGATTAAAAAAATTGAATGAAGGTTAGCCTAAAAACTCTTTGATGGCTTGTGTCTATTGACAAAAAATGTGGCCAACACTAGGAAAATACCATATCGTTCCAAACCAATTGTCAAGGATTGAATCGGGTGAATTAGGTGGTGTAGTGGATAATCAAATTCTTGATGAAAATATTTTTTGGGTTGAATTATTGGAGGAGATTGTGGTTCAACCCTTTTGGGTATTTTTCTACTTAGAAATTCCTCTTGGTCGTGAGAGATGTAGATTATCAACTAATTGCATGGAAATTATATAAGTTGGGTAGTGTTGGCATTCTTTGGCGTTGTGGGATAGATCATGAGTGCCTTGATACTCTTTGGAAATACCATTATGGAGTTGCAAGAGGACATGTTGGTGGTAAGGAAATCACCCACCAGATGTTATAGCTAGGGAAAATGTTAGGGGCCAAATTTTGGCCATGGTCTAATTTTCCATTTTTTTGTTTCAAAAAATATTCACCAATTTCTGTTTTTTCTAAAAATGATTTGCCCAAATTATATAGGAAAAAAACATTTACTCTAAAAATCACCAAAATTACTAAAAACTATTTAAAATCCTTAAAATTTGAATATTTTTACAAAATATCACCAAACATTTTATATTTGACATGTTAAGAACACTTTAATAATTAGTCAAATTTTCCAAGGCTTCTACACATTTTTTTTTGTAAGTAATCTTATCATATTAATTCGAAGAGGGTATACATAGCCATATAGTCATATCAAGCCTGAGCAACCAAAATAAGAAACTCACCCAGGCCTGAGAAAAAACGTACCATAAGTCTGTCTGACAAGGACTTTCAAATTGTTCAAAAAGACTAAGATTACCCCTAGGAGTACATATCATCGAAACATAGAAGCTGAAAAGGACTAAAGGTCGAAGGAAAAAGATAAAAGAAAATTTGAGACACATCATAGTCAATGAGAATCCTTAGAAGTAACACCCATCTTCCGTAGAGGTGGTGAAGAGGCATCTAGAGGCACCCTCAACACAAGACTGTACTTAGCATCCTGGAATGGCTGTGGAAATTGATATTCTTTGGCCAAATCTCGGTAGGAGAAAGAGAGAGGAGTTGGAATTTTTGGGGGCCTGGAATGATTGTGACCTTGCATATCAACGCGGAAGTTGGCAAGTTTCTCCGCTACGTTTTTTGCAAAGCGACGAACATGAGAAGGAATGAGCATAAGTGGCAGATGAATTAAATTAGTTAGTGAGTCTAAGAGATAGGAGAGTTTCCAAGTGGGGGAAAGCTTGGAAGGCGAGGTGCCATTATTTATTTTGGTTAATATCCCTACGACTATGCTAGAATTTCCCTATACCATAAGTTGGGTATAACCATTTCGAATAGAAATCTAGAGGCCTTAAAACAAGGCCTATAATTTCGTAGCGTTGTTGGTTTCAAATCCCTGAATGCCAACACAAGTAAATACAGTGTTACCTAAGGAGTCTCGAAAAACCTGACCATATCCTGTTGGTCCTAGGTTTCCCTTAGTGACCCCGTCAAAGTTGATTTTTGTGAATCCTGGAGAGGGACTGCTCCAAACCAGTGGACTAGAGGGGCCCAATCCTGGAGGGACCGGATCCAGAGAGACAAATAGAAGGCCCACTATCCAGGAGGCTAAAAGGGGATGTTCCTTCTCATCAAATTCAAAATATGTTGCATATGATTTAAGTAGAGAAATGGATTCCTTGATGCACTTATAGGTACATGTCTAGATGAGTTGTTTACCTAGATTGGTGCCTTTAAATATCCTCTTGTTTCATTCCTTCCAGACCTCCCAAGTGAGGAACCTAGTTATTAGATTCCAAATCTTGTTTAAGATAGGATTCTTGTAGGGTGAAGGCCACAATAAGACTAGAGTGATGTAGATGCCATTTGGTTGTATATCATATTGTCTCATAGAGGAGGCCACTTGATCCCATAACTGAGAGTTCATGGGACATTTGTTAAGAAGGTGGTTCTGCATTTCTTTCTCTCGCAATCATAATTGACAAATCAAAGGCCCTTTGAAACCCCTCTTCTACAGGCTATCCCACGTGAGGATTCTCCTATGCACAACCAACCATATGAAGGGTATGACTTTAGGCCATTATCTCGAGTGAGAAATTCACCCCCAAATCACGTCTTTTTCCAAGAGATGAGACATTGTATTAATAGAATATGATTCTTTTACCATGAAATTGACCACCATAGAGTTCTCCCAATGAAGAATATATGGTTCATGCTTAATACATATTCTCCTGAGCATTGTCTCCTAAAGCCAAGGTTCCACGTTGAGGATGTCCAACACCCTTAAGTTCTCATGAGTAGATTTCCATAGGCACCAATATGTCTTCCATTTATCAAATTTCCAATAGAGGGAAATCAGTCGAACTAGGGGGTTGTTAAAGTGGTTTTGTACATGAAGAAGCTAAGGATCATGATGAAGCGCACAAGTTGTGTAACTTCCCTGACCATCAACGCCATGGTCGGTCCAATGTTACTACGCGGAAAAACACTACTATAACATATTATGCATTCTTATGAAATAAAATTACTTAATAAAATTCAAACACAGCGTAAGCACATTAATATCGTTAGCATACATAATCCATGGCATTAACAATAATTCACGAATACAGTGGAATACATGTAAACATTGCTAGAACCACAGACATGGATATTTAATTGAAATTATATGCATGTATATACTTATCTTTTAGACTGGATGTAATTCACCAACTGCGTGTAGACATCCCATGAACCTCCTAGCCTTAGACCGCACTACTCATCACTCTCAGTAGTAGGCCACCCCCGAGCTGGGACTAAGCTTCACCAGGTAGGGATTCCTAGGCTAGGTAGGGAATACATGAAGACACACAGTCACAGGAGAAGGATTCTCTCCCAGGAGCCACTTATGCCCACTTCCCACAGACTCTCATTCCCCACATGTATATCCCACCCAAGGAGTATACACCTTCATTGTCACCAGGACAGTCCATCGGCTGCTAACCTCCCTTCCCTTGGGCTTCAGCAACAGACCGGACCAGAAGTCTTCGAGCTCTGTGGCAACTACAGGACTCCTTCCAGGAGTTCTCACTTCCTGCGCACACTCTCTCACCTGGAGAGATTCACTCACAGACTGGGTAACCTGCCTCTTCAACAACAATCACCTCCCTCACACTGGCCAACAAGCCACACGCAGTCTAGCAGTGTGTGGCCACAACATTCAATTGGAAAAATGAGTATGGACACCCGAAACGAAAACAATCAGCGCTAAAGCATAGCGTGAATCTCTCTAGTTTTAGAGATGTGTAAGGTGTACAGAGGTTCAATCACAGAGGCCAAACGCATATAGATGGAGGATGTAGGAATTGGAAGGTCGAACCCTGGATTTAGGTGATGATTGGAATAATGCCCACCCCACTTCTATGCAATAGTCGACGAAATGGAAAGAGAACCCCCAACACAGCTCATTTCCTAGGTTAAATCGCATGCGCTTGGGTCGACACATGTCGCCCATGAAGTTTCATGCATCCTTCCCCGGGAACTTAGGACAAAACATAGATTTCACATGGCTTTTGGGATAATATTAAAATATTATTCCCAAGGACTTAAGCCCCTAGGCTCCACACTTAGCCTCTCTTTCCAACCTTCCATCCCCCAATCCCTTACCCAGTTTTTGTGGAAGCTTAGTCCCCCATCACTCATTCATCGTGGTTGGTCCACACGTAGAGAAGTTTTGTATTAATACTGTGCATAATTACATGTACAAAAATCAGGCTCCTGGCCTTCAACACTTAGGCTCCCTGGCCTAATAACACATAAGCCCACTAGCTTATATAAATTGGCTCACCAGCCTTATAAACTTGAATTACAGTTCATAAACAATATTTATACTTCATAGACATGATT
This sequence comes from Picea engelmannii, assembly GCA_009831015.1. NCBI lineage: Eukaryota > Viridiplantae > Streptophyta > Pinopsida > Pinales > Pinaceae > Picea > Picea engelmannii. Next base: position 334,629 of record ML783599.1, read on the forward strand.
TACAACAAGGCTCGACCTTGTGGACATTACAATCCCCTCTCCTTATTTTTGCACTATCCTCAGTGCAACTTTACACTGCATCTGCAAGCTTTTCAAAATTTTCAAAAAGATGCGGGTACTCTGCCCGCATAACATCTTCATGCTCCCATGTCGCGTCCTCAGAACTGTACCAGGTCCACTGGACCTTTACAATCCCTATGGCTCGATTCCGGAGATGTTTTTTTTTCCTGTCCAATATGCACACAGGATGCACTTGCAGGACACCTTCTTGCTCCACCTGGATCACATTCCAATCAATTACATGATTAGCATCAGGCATATACTTTTTAAGAAATGAAACATGAAACACATTATGTACAGTCATGGATGAAGGTAATGTAAGCGTATATGCAACTGGCCCAATCCTTTCCATGATTTCAAATGGCCCGGAAAATCTGGTTGCCAACTTGGTGCAACTTCCCAGCTTCAGGGAACTCCTGTTAGCTTTCACTTTCAGGAAAACATGATCACCTACTATGAACTCTCTGTGAGTTTTGTTCTTATCAGCATAACTTTTCTGCTTGTCCTGGGCAGCTTTCAAATACTGCTTAATTTTTATCATTTGGTCCTCCATCTCCTTGAGCAACTCTGGCCCAACTACTGTTCTATCAGCTGGATTATCCCAACTCACTGGAGTATTGCACTTTCTTCCATAAAGTGCTTCAAATGGGCTCATCTTCAATGATGCATGATACCCATTGTTGTAGGTGAATTCTACCAAGTGTAGGTAGTCTTCCCATCTTGATGGTTTGTCCATCACATACATTCTCAGTATGTCTTCTATTATTCTATTCACCCTCTCTGTCTGTCCATCAGACTTAGGATGATAAGATGTACTAAAGTTCAGATTCGTTTTGATTCCTTTGAACAATCCTTTCCAAAAATTCGAGGTGAATTTTGGGTCTCTGTCGGACACAATCATTTTAGGAATTCCGTGCAATCGTGCCACTTCCTTTATGAAAATATCAACAACATCTTTTGCCTTGTGAGTAGTTTTCAGTGGAATAAAATGGGTATCTTTTGTAAGCTTGTCCACCACCACCATGATCGAATCATGCAACTTGCCTGTTCGGGGAAAATCCCGTAATAAAATCCATCGTTACTACTTCCCACTTCCACTCAAGAATGGGTAAAGGTTGCAGCAACCCTGTTGGGTGCCTATGCTTAGCTTTAACTTTTTGGCACTCCATACATCTAGCGATGTATTCAGCGATCTCTCTCTTCATACCTGGCCAAAAGTAATGGCTCTTGACCGCTACTATTGTTTTCTAATATCCAGGGTGCCCTTCATAAGGCACATTATGCATCTCCTGCAAAATCATCTGTTTCAAGCACTGGACATTGGGTAGAAAAATTTTGTTCTTATACAGCAGTATTCCATCTGTTTCCAATTTATACTTTTCCATCTTTTGTGGCATCTTACCCTGCTGTAGCTTGGCTACCAATTCTCTGTACTGCAGATTTGCATTTGCATCCTCCATAATTCTTCTTTTAATATCAGTCGGATACATGCTAATGGTTGTAGCATGTAATTCATGCACCCTCCTTCTGAGTGCATCAACCACTTAATTATCCTTTCCTTTGATATGTTTGATCTCAAAGTCGTACTCACACAGAAATTCCAGCCACCTACTTTGTCTAGTGTTTAAGGTTGGCTAATCAAACAAATATTTTAGACCATTATGGTCTGTTCTGATTTCAACCCTCCTTCCCATGAGGTAATGCCTCCATTTATTTAGAGAATGAACTATGGCTTCTAACTCCAATTCATGGGTTGCATAGTTCTTCTCATGCTCTTTTAATTTCTTGGACTCATAACAGATTACAAATCCATTCTGATTGAGGACCCCTCCCAATCCTTCTTTGCATGCATCAGTGCATACTATGAAATTTTCATTTGGATCTGCAATCCTCAGGATTGGAGCACTGGTTAACAGCTGCTTCAATCGCTGGAAACTTTCCTCACATCCCTCTGTCCAGTGAAACTGCTTCCCCTTTCTTTGCAAGGAAGTGATACAATGAGTTATCTTGGAAAACCTTGCGATGAACCTTCTGTAATAACCAACCAATCCCATGAAGGATCTAACTTTCATTACGTTCCTTGGCACTCACTATTCTCTAATGGCTTCAATCTTCTCAGGGTCTACTGCTATCCCATCCTTCGAGATAATATGTCCCAAGTAATGGATCCGCTCTTGATAAAATGATCACTTGCTCAGCTTGGCATACAGTTGGTGCTCTCTTAGAACCTACAACACCATCCTCAAATGTTGTTTGTGTTCTTCTTCGGTCCTTGAATACACCAGAATGTCATCCAGGAAGGCGATGACAAACTTGTCTAGATAATCCCTGAATACTCCATTCATCAAGCTCATAAAAATAGCGGGTGCATTTGATAGTCCAAATGGCACCACTATGAACTCGTAATGACCATACCTTTTTCTAAAGGCGGTCTTGTTGATGTCTTCATCTTTTATTCTTACTTGGTGATATCCCGATCTTAGATATATTTTCAAAAATATCTTTGCATCCTTCAACTGATCGAAGATATCATCAATCCTCGACAAAGGATACTTGTTCTTCAATGTTACTTTGTTCAATTGCTTAAAATCGATGCACAATCTCAGTGTTCCATCCTTCTTCTTTATGAACAAGACCGGGGCACCCCAAGGTGACACACTTGGGCATATATACCCCTTCTTCAGAAGCTATTCAAGCTGCAGCTGCAACTCTTTCAGTTCTAGTGCACTCATCCTGTACGGAGCCTTTGACACTGGAGCTGCTCCAGGCATCAAGTTCACAGAGAAATCAATATCCCTTTTCGGAGGTAGTCAAGGTACTTCCTGGAATACATCTTCAAACTCTTTAAGTACCTCATGATCCTCAATACTTGACACCTTATCCTTAGACATTTCCCCCATATGGGCTACAAATAATTGATAGCCTTTTCTATAGCACTTCTTCAGCTGCATTGTTGAGATTTCTCTAATAGTAACAGCTCTAGGAATTCCTTGGACGGCTCTTTGATTCCCTTCTTCATCTAAGCAAGTGAATGCCTTGTTCCAACAGTCCAAGATGGCATGGTGTTGTTCCAACCGGTCCATCCCAATTAGACATTCATAAGATCCTAGTGACAGAATGTTCAAATCGGCCTTCGTGCTCAGTCCATTCATGTCTACAGGACAAGACTTGACTAACTCCGTGGCTTTCCTCTTGGTTCCTATATCTAGCTGCACTAACCAAGACTTTTCATGTTTTCTTCTTATCAAATGCAAACTTTCTACCACTCTAGGGTCTATATAACTATGGCTAGCCCCTGAATCAACTAAAATAGTAAATGGTTGGTTTTTTTATCATACCTTCTACTTCAATCATGTGCGACTGATACTCAACTTGCTTGTTGTCTAGGGCTGCGTAGATCCTTGGAATTCTACTGCCCATGTCCTCCACTATTTCAGCCTGCTAAACATTGTGGAGAACTCTTACTTTATCATTTATGTGGGGGCAATCCTTGTACCTATGGTTTTCTTTACAATCCCAACATTCCATAGGTGGTTGCCTTGACATTTTCCCACCCACTTCAACCTTCATGGGCTCTCTAAGAGACGGTTGTCCTTAAGGATTGTTTCTGAAAAAGGGTGGTTTATTTCCCTTCTGCCTCTGTTCTTTATTGAACTTTTTCTAGTCATCCCAAGCCTTCCAAAAGGAAGGCTTTTCTCTTTGTTGTTCAAATATGCACTTCACTCTTCTTATAGTTTCTTCCATAGTCTTTGGGTCATCATACTGAATCTTATCCCCAATAGGAGGCGGTAATCCACTCAGGTACCTCTGAATCTTGACAGACTCATCTTTCATGAACGAAACATACTTCAGTAATTCCAAAAACTTTCATTCATACTCATCAATGGTCTGGTTGTCCATCTTGAGTTCAAAGAACTCTTTCATCTTTCTGTCATAATATCTTTTAGTTAAGTATTTCCTCTCAAAATACCTCTTGAATTCTTTCCATGTGATGTCCCTTTCCCTGATGTGCTGCACCTGCACAAGTTGATCCCACCACATGGATGCCTTTCCCTTCAATTGATACATGGTAATCCTTCCCTCTGAAATTATTTCCTCATACCAAGCAACCAAGTTTCGACATCTTCCTCCTTATGTTCTCCATCGAACGTTGGAGGCTTGATCTTGTTCATTTCCCCTTTCAATTCATCCGTCCTATATCTCTTGTGCATTCTGGTAGGAGATGGTCTTGAAATACTGTGTGCTTCCCTACTGGAATGCTTTGGGGAGCGACGACGATGTCTTCTAACACTCCTTGATATTCTTTTCCTCTCAGGGGTCCTGCAACTCTCTTTCTTTCTTGAGTCACTCTCCTTTTCCAAATTCTTTTCTATTCTTTCTAGACTCTTCAACATCCTTAAGTTGAATTCACCCTGCTTATCCCTAACTTTCATGAGTGTTCGGCTATCAGCCCAGCGAGCCTGGGCATATTTCTGCAATATTTCAATGATTTTCATCATATGTCCTTCCTTATTCATCTCTTTTCCTTGCCCATTAGAGTTTGATCCTTCGACTCCCAAGTTGACATTCCTTCCTTCTCTTTCGTTCTCTAAATTGGAGGCAATCCGCACCTCTTCCATTGTCTACTGTCAATGACAACCCTATTCGGTTCTGGCACTTGCTAAGCTTCTGCAAACACACGTGTAGACAACAGGGATTTGTCAGGTCGTCATTCTTAGCAAATTCTACACATTCAAAACCATTTTGATTTAAGAAAACGCTTTGACTTCACAAATTTTCCAAGTTTTGCTCGGATCTGTAATTTTTGGGTGATAGCTCCCTCTTTCTTATCCCCTACCCTCGTAACCAAAGGTCGTGACCAAATTCTAGACTACTAGGTGCTACTCGGGCTTTCGACCTTCGAAGAGTTTAAGGTACACACATCTATCTCTCAGAGTTTTGATTTACCGAATTCATGTAAATCAGGTGGATCGACGGTCCACGTTTACCCAACATCCAACAGTTAAAAATCTGCTACGGTTCTTCCATCTTCGAATATTTCAGGACTTCAAAACTTCGGGTTTCGGGGTTTCGGTAACTGGGAGTTCGAAATGAAGTGACCCAAACCACTGGTCACTCCATTCCTTGAACTCCGATACATGATTTTTTGTACGAGATCCAACGATCCTCGATGATTTGGATCCAACGGTCCAGATCTTTTCAGAGTTTCGTGAACCAGGAGTTCACGATGCAGCGACTCCAAATCTCTTGTCACTTCAATCCCTGAATTCCGATATGGGAATTCATGTATGAGATCAACAGCTATGAGCCTCCCCTGATCCGATGGTCCAGATCTCTCCTAAGCTTACACCTGTCAAAGATCTTCATCCCTAACTTCGTCACTAGTTTTTCGGATCTGACGGCTCATGGGATTTCGACACCTCTTCTTGGAAGCACTCCACCATTCGTTTCTACCTTTGTTAATCTCTTTCGCGATTCGGGACTTGGAGTGACCAAGAATTTGGCCTGCGCTCCAAGTTCACGATCCCTGAATTCACAAATTGATCCAACGGTCCTGATTCCCCACAATCTGACGACTCAGATCTCATCGAAATTTTATGTATCAAGATTTTGTGTGTCATGAGGTTGAAATATTTTCCACCTTCGTCCTCCCTATTCCCGAAATGTCGATTTCTTCCTGGAAAATTAACGGTCCATATCTCTCTTAGATCGACGGTTGTGATCCAATCGTGAATTCACGTTTCCTGAATCCTCACGAACTCATCCTTAGACAATTTCAATTCATGAGTCAGTGAAAGTTTGATCGCTCTCCACGTGTCCTTTCCGATGGATGGTCCCGACGAATTCGGGATTTCACGTATCGCAATTTCCACACTCCTGTGCAACTCCAAAGGGTTTTAAAAATTGTGCACGTTCTCTAGATTTTACGGTTGTGAGGGTTATCCTTTCCTCCCAAACAGATTCTATGGCTCCAACACTTCCAGTGTGGAGTTCTCTCTCTCCATGTGGCCATATACCACACCGGCTGCAGTTTTATAATACCGCTACACGTCCTGAGCTTTGTAACATGGTCAAGTAGTCTGTTGACACAGAGAAACATTCTGAGGTCTGAAGTTAGTCTTCCAGACACAATTTCTTCTCAAAACCTCAGTCCAAAGACCACTTATTCAGCCCATCCACGCTCAGCATTGAAAGTAGGCTCTAATACCATACTGTAACGTCCCCGACCATCAACGCCATGGTCAGGCCAACATTACTGCACGGAAAAACACTACTATAACATATTATGCATTCTTATGAAATAAAATTACTTAATAAAAGTTAAACACATCATAATCACATTAATACCGTTAGCATACATAATCCATGGCATTAACAATAATTCATGAATACAGTGAAATACATGTAAACATTGCTAGAACCACAGGCATGCATATTTAATTGAAATTATACACATGTATATACTTATCTTTTAGACTGGATGTAATTCACCAACTGCGTGTAGACCTCCCACGAACCTCCCAGCCTTAGACCGTGTTACTCATCACTCTTAGCAGTAGGTCACCCCCGAGCTGGGACTAAGCTCCACCGGGTAAGGATTCCTAGGCTAGGCAGGGAATATAGGAAGACACACAGTCACATGACAAGGATTCTCTCCCAGGAGCCACTTATGCCCACTGCCCATAGACTCTCATTCCCCACATGTCTTTCCCACCCTAGGAGTATACACCTTCATTGTCACCAATACAATCCATCGGCTGCTAACCTCCCTTCCCTTGGGCTTCAGCAACAGATTGGACTGGAAGTCTCTGAGCTCTGTGGCAGCTACAGGACTCCTTCCATGAGTTCTCACTTCCTGCGCACACTCTCTCACCTGGAGATATTCTCTCACAGACTGGGTAACCTTCCTCTTCAACAACAATCACCTCCCTCACACTGGCCAACAAGCCACACGCAGTCTAGCACTACGTGGCCACAACAGTCAATTGGAAAAATGGGTATGGACACCCGAAACGGAAATGATCAGTGCTAAAGAATAGCATGGCTCTCTCTGGTTTCAGAGATGTGTAAGGTGTACAAAGGTTCAATCACAGAGGCCAAATGCATACAGATGGAGGATGGAGGAATTGGAATGTCAAACCCCGAATTCAGGTGATGGTTGGAGGAATGCCCACCTCACTTCTACGCAAAAGTCGATGGAATGGAAAGAGAACCTCCAACATAGATCATTTCTTGGGTTAAATCGCATGTGCCTGGGTCGACACATGTCGCCCATGAAGTTGCATGCATCCTTCCCCAGGAACTTAGGACAAAACATAGATTTCACATGGCTTTTGGGATAATATTAAAATATTATTCCCAAGGACGAAATCCCCTAGGCTCCACACTTGGCCTCTCTTTCCAACCTTCCAGCCCCCAATCCCTTACCCAAGTTTTTTGGAAGCTTATTCCCCCATCACTCATTCATTGTGGTCGGTCCACATGCAGAGATGTTTTGTATTAATAATGTACATAATTACATGTACAAAAATCAGGCTCCTAGCCTTCAACACTTAGGCTCCCTAACCTAATAACACATAAGCCCACTAGCTTATATAACTTGGCTCACCAACCTTATAAACTTGAATTATAGTTCATAAACAAGATTTATACTTCATAGACATGATTTACAACAGGGTTGGGCCTTGGGGACATTACAAGTCGCTGCCAAGAATCATCCCAGAAGGGAGTGGATCGCCCATCACCTATCTCAAAAAATCATTGATCTTGGATAAGAGATATATTCTTCCAAGATACATTCCATATTAGTGATCCTGATTGAGGCTCTTCCCTCTTTACTAGTGCCCATTTCCATCCTTCCCCTGCACCACTCTAGAGAAATTTGTGATGGATATTTTAGATCATTTTAAGAACATATTTGGGGGTTGATAGGGCTGAAAATAGGTACAAAGGAATTTCCTATGGTATGTATTTTAGAAAGACTAGCCTATTAGCTAGATTGAGAGAGTGATAGGTCCAAGAAGACAACCTTTTTTCTAGATAGAAAAGAAGGTCTTCCCAAGAACTATTTCATAGGTAATTTTCAATAAGTGGGATTCCAAGGTATTTGTATTAAAGAGAGATCATATTGAAGCTGAGAATGTGGGTAATGTCGACCTGGATACTGTGGGTATTATTGAAGAAAAACAACTGGGATTTTATTTTTTTCATAGAGTTTCCTGATACATTGTTGAAATAATCCAAGATCCCTTTGATCATGGTTTCCTCTTTTTGTACCATCCCCAGCCACCAACAGGCTGGGCAATGCTACCACATGGAAATACATACATACATACATATATCTAACGTGCATTTTAATCGAAATAAAACACATAACACAACATTATTTCTACCATACAGATTCAAATGTAATAAACATTAATTCAAATCCTCAATAGAATACATAATAACATTCAAGCATCACAAACATGCATAACATAAAAATTAAGAACATTAATAATACTTATCTTTTCAACTGGCGTAACACCACCAACTACGTTCAGACCTTCCACAAACTTTCTAGCCTTAGACCACGCTGCTCATCATGCTCAACAGTGGGTCACCCCCGAGTTGGGACCAAGCTCCACCCAAGGCAAGGGAATCCTAGACTAGGTTGAGGTTACAGGAAAACTACACAGTGCAACTAGAAGGATTCTCCCCAGGAGACTTCTTACGCCCACTACTCATGGACTGTCACTCCCCTCATGCCTGTTCCACCTGGGAGTATACACATTCACTGTCACCCAGTCCATCGACTGCTTCACCTCCCTCTTAGGGTCTCGGCAATAGTCCAGTTCAAGAATTATCAGAGCTCCGTAGCTAATGTTGGACTCTCTCTGGTAGAAAACCACTTCCCAGCAAACTCTCTCACCTAGAGAGAGTTTCTCACAAGTCTGACAACTTGCCTCTTCCACCACAGGCCTGATAACCCAATTCTTTGGCCACTTTCGACTCAATTCCAACACACTAAGGGAAATAAGAAGGCTCAGTAGGGAACAAACGATGACATCAAGCCACACTCAGTCTAGGAGTTGTGTGACCACAAAAGCCAACTGGAAAATGGGTATGGACACCCAAAACGGTAATAGTCAGACGCTAAGACTCGGAACGCTCAAACGACTACCTAGGTGTGTCGGGTTCCACATAAGACATAGGACAACCCTCGGATTATGGGTTTCAAATATGCGTGAGGATATGTCGGGTTGATGATGGAGGTTGTCAGTTCAAACGGAGGATGGGCAAATGACAACACAAACAACCTTCTCGTGAGGGTTTCCTTCACTGTGCGTGAGTATGTAGATGCAGATCCAGAGGCAAATGGTTCATACGCCCGAGATCCCAGCAAACTCAGGTGGAGGATGAAAAAATACAGGATCAAACCCCCAACACGGATGAATTCTTCAGCTTTAACTACATGCGCCTAGGTTAACACTTGTCTTCCTGGAGCTGCATGCATTTCCTTTTGCACACTTTGCCTCTCCCAGGACTTAGGATAAAAACATGTCTTTTACACAGCTTTGGAATAATACTAAATTATTATTTTCAAGGACTTAAGCCCCTAATATTAGCCCCTCTTTCCAACCTTTCATCCCCCTTTCCCTTACCCACCTCGTGGAATCTTAGTCCCCAATCACTATTTCTTCGTGGTCGGTTTGCACACAACGATGTTTATATTTTTATTAATGATCTTCATATTTACATATACAAAGTCAGGCTCATTGGCCTTGGCATCTGTCTCACCAACCTAATAAACACATAAGTCTCTCATCTTATAACCACTCAGCTCACCAGCCTATAAACAAAATTACAATCCAGCACGGGCTCGGCCTTGGGGTATTACAATCCCCTCCCCTTATTTTTGCACTGTCCTCATTGAAACTCTTTACACAACATCAACAAGATTTCCAAAATATTCAAAAAGATGTGAGTACTCTTCCCGCATAGCATATTCATGTCCCCACATTACGTCCTCGGGACTGTACTAGGTCCACTAGACCTTTACAAGCCCTATGGCTCGATTCTAGAGTTGTTTTCTCTTCCTGTCTAATATGTGCACATGATGCACTTACAAGACGCCTTATTGCTCCACCTGAATCACATTCCAATCGATTACATGATTGGCATCAGGTATATATTTCTTAAGAAATTAAATATGAAACACATTATGTACAGTCATGGATGCAGGCAATGCAAGCATATATGCAATTGGTCCAATCCTTTCTAGGATTTCAAATGGTCCATAAAATCTTGCTGCCAACTTTGAACACTTTCCCAGCCTCAGGGAACTTTTGTTGGCTTTTACTTTCAAGAAAACATGGTCACCCACTTTAAACTCTTGGTGGGTTCTGTTCTTATCGCCATAATGCTTGTCTTTGGTATATTTCAAATTCTACTTAGTCTTCAACATTTTCTCTTCCATTTCCTTGAGAAACTCTGGCCCAACTACTGCTCTATCATCTGGATTATCCCAACTTACTGGAGTATTTCACTTTTTTCCATAAAGATCTTCAAATGGGCTCATTTTCAATGATGCTTGATACCCATTGTTGTAGGTGAATTCTACCAACTGTGGGTAGTGTTCCCATTTAGATGGTTTGTCCATCACATACATCCTTAGCATATATTCTATCACTTGGTTCACCCTCTCTATTTTCCCATCAAACTCAGGATGATAAGTAGTGCTGAATTTTAGATTTGTTTTGAATCCTTTGAACAACCCCTTCCATAACTTTGAGGTAAATTTTGGGTCCCTGTCAGACACATTTGTCTTGGGAACATCGTGTAATCATGTTATTTCCCTCATAAAAAATATCATAAACGTTATCTTCCTTGTGAGTAGCCTTTAATGGGATGAAATGGGTAGTGTTCATAATCTTGTCCACCACCACCATGATTGAATCATGCTTCTTGCCAGTTCTGGGAAATATTGTGATGAAATCCATTGTCACCACTTCCCACTTCCACTCAGGAATGGGTAAAGGTTGTAGCAACCCCACTGGGTGTTCATGCTTATCTTTAACCTTATGGAATTCCATACATCTGGCGATGTATTCTCCAATTTACTTCTTCATACCTGGCCAAAAGTAATGTCTCTTGATTGTTGCCATAGTTTTCTGATATCCAAGGTGTCCATCATAAGGCACATTATGCATTTCTTTCAAAATCATAACTTTCAATTCCTAGACATTAGGTACATAAATTTTGTTCTTGTACATAAGTGTTTCGTCAGTTTTCAATTTATAATTCTCCACTTTCTGTGGCATCTTACCCTTCTGTAGCTTTGCTACCAAATCCCTGTACTACAAATCTGCATTTTCATCTTCTGAAATTCTTCTTTTAATATCAGTTTGGTACATACTAATGGTTGTAGCATGCAATTCATGCACTCTCATGTTGAGTGCATGAGCCACGTTGTTCTCTTTTCCTTTGATATGCTTGATATCAAAGTCATATTCACAAAGAAACTCCAACCACCTACTTTGCCTAGCATTTAAGGTAGGTTGATCAAACAAATACTTAATACCATTGTGGTCTATTCTCAGTTCAAACCTCCTTCCCATGAGGTAATGCCTCCATTTCTTTAGAGCGTGAATGATGACAGCCAACTCCAAATCATGAGTGGCATAGTTCTTTTCATGCTCTTTCATCTTCCTAGACTCATAACATATCACAAATATATGATGGCTGAGGACTCCTCCCTGTCCTTCTTTGCATCCATATGTACACACTACAAAATCCTCATTTGGAGCTGTAATCCTTAGTATTGGAGCATTAGTTAACAACTGCTTCAATCGTTGGAAGCTTTTGTCACAATCTTTCGTCCATTGAAATTTCTTCTCCTTCCTTTGCAAGGAAGTGATAGGGTAAGTTATCCTTGATAACCCTGCAATTAACCTTATGTAATAGCTGGCTAGACCCATAAAGGATCTGAATTATGTCACATTCTTAGGCGTTGACAATTCTCTGATGGCTTCTATAATCTCAGGATCCACAACTATCCCATCCTTTGAAATGATATGCCCCAAGTAGTGGATCTTCTTTTGATAAAATGAGCATTTTCTTAATTTGGCATAAATATGGTGCTCTCTTAACACTTGCAATACCATCATCATATTTTTTTCATGCTCTTCCTCCAATTTGGAATACACCAGGATTTCATCCAAAAATACTATGACAAACTTGTCCAAATAGTCCCTGAATACACCATTCATTAAACACATAAAAATAGTGGGTGCATTGGAAAAACCAAATGGCACCACTATGAATTCACAGTGACCATACCTTGTTCTAAAGGTGGTGTTGCCGATGTCTTCATCATTTATTGTTACCTGGTGATATCTTGATCTAAGATCTATTTTCGAAAATATCTTAGCATCCTTCAACTGGTCAAAGAGATCATCGATCCATGGCAGAGGATACTTGTTCTTAACAATCACTTTGTTTAAGTGTCTGAAATCAATGCACAATCTCAACGTCCCATCCTTCTTATTCACAAATAGGACCGGGGCACCCCAAGGTGACACACTTGGGCATATATACCCCTTCTTCAGCAACTCTTCAAGCTGCAATTGTAGTTATTTCAGCTCTGGCGTACTCATTCTGTAAGGAGCTTTCGACACTGGAGTTGCTCCAGGCATCAAGTTTACAAAGAAGTCAATATCTCTTTTTGGGGGTAATCCTGGTACCTCCTGGAATACATCCTCAAACTACTTTAGTACCGCATGGTCTTCGATCTTTGACACCTTATCCTCAGGCGCTTCCTCCAAGTGGGATGCAAATAATTGACAGCCTTTCCTGTATAACTTCTTCAAATGCATTGCTGATATTTCTCCGACAATGAATGTCCTTGGAATTCCTTGCACTTTCCTTGGGTTTCCTTCTTCATCCAGGAAAGTGAATCCCTTGTTACGAAAATCTAAGATGGTGTGGTGCTATTCCAACCAATCCATACCAATTAGGAAATCATAAGAACCTAAAGGCAAGATATTCAAGCCTCCCTTAGTACTTAGTCCATTCATGTCCACTGGACATGAATTAACCGACTCAACAACTTTCCTCTTGGCTCCTGTAGCTAGCTGCACTAGCCAATATTTCTCATGCTTTCTTCTTGGAAATTGAAAACTTTCCACCGCTCTAGGATATATATAACTATTTCTAGCCCCTGAATCAATTAAAATAGTAAAGGCATGGTTATTGATCATACCTTCAACTTTAATCATGTGCGACTTGTATTCTACTTTCTTGTTGTCCAGGGTTGCGTAGATTCTGGGTACTCTACTACCCATTTCCTCCATTGTTTCAGCTTGCTGAACATTATGGACATCTCTCACTTTTCCATTTTTGTGGGGACAGTCTCTATACCTGTGGTTTCCTTGACAACCCCAACATTGAATGGGTGTCTACCTTGGCCTTTGTCCCTCTACGTCATCCATTCTCGGCTCTCTAAAAGATGGGTGTCTTTGAGGACTATTTCTGAAAAAGGGAAGTTTGTTTCCCTTCTGCCTCTGCTCTTTCTTGAACTTCTTCTGGTCATCCCAAGCCTTCCAAAAAGTGGAATTTTCTCTTTTCTTCTCACATAAGAATTTCTCTCTTCTTATCATTTCTTCCATAGTTTTTGGGTCATCATATTGAATCTTGTCCCTAATGGAAGGTGGTAGTCCACTCAGATACCTTTGAATTTTGACAGTCTCATCCTTGATGAAGGGAACATATTTCAACAAATCCAAGAACCTTCGTTTGTATTCATCAATGGACATGATGCCCAGATTGAGTTCAAAGAACTCTTTCATCTTTCTGTCATAGTATCTTTTAGTCAGGTATTTCTTTTAAAAATATTTCTTGAATTATTTCAAAGTAAAATATTTCTCTCTAATAAGTTGCACCTACACAAGTTGATACCACCACATGTTTGTCTTTCCCTTCAGTTGATACATTGCAATTTTTCCTTATGCATGAGAGGAATAATTCTTCAATTGGAAATATTTCCTCATGCCAAGAAACCATGTTTCAGAATCTTCCTCCTTCTTGTGTTCTCCATCAAACGTGGGAGGTTTAATCTTCTTCATCTCGCCCTTTATCTCATCCACTCCAGATCTCCTGTGATTTCTAGTAGGAGATGGGCTTGAACTATTGTGTGCCTCCTTACTGGACTGCTTCGAAAAGTGGCGACGATGCCTGCTAACGCTTCTCGATTTTCTTTTCTTTTCAGGGGTCTTGCAACTCCTTGTTTTTCCTGAGTTAGTCTCCTTATACAACTCATTTTCTATTCTCTCCAAACTCTTCATCAACTTTAAGTTGAATTCTCCCTATTTTTCCTTAGATTTCATGAGCTTTCTACTATCTGCTTGGTGAGTTTGGGCATCTTTCTGCAATCTTTCAATGATTTTCATCATACACGCTTCCTTATCTATCTCTTCTCTATGCCCATTAGAGTTTGAGCCTTCTACTCCCAAATGGACATCCATCCCTTTAGCTTCATTCTCTGAACTAGAAGAATTATGTGCCTCCTCCATTACTCTGCACTCAGTGTCAATTCACTTCGGTCCTAACACTCATTGAACTCTGCAAACACAATGTGCAGTCAACCAAAATTTGTCAGGCCATCATTCCTTAACAAATCCCACAGAATTCATAAACCGAATCTGTTTTAAGAAACGTTCATATTTCATGAATTGTCCAAGCTCTGCTTGGCTCTATAACAATTTCAGACCTTAGCCCTTTTCTCTTAGCCCCAACCCCTACGACCACGGGTTGTGACCAAGCACTATATCAATAGGTGCTTAATTAGAACTTTAGGTTACAAAGTCTTCATAATACATCACAAGAGACTCTCGGAGTTCCAAATTAATGAACTCACGAAGTAGGGTGGATCAACGATCCACGTCTACCCAGCATCCAATGTCTGACACTCATTGTGGAATTTTTGTCATCGAAGCTTCGTGACTTAGGAGCTTCAAGACTTCAGAGCTTTGGGACTTCGAGTTCTGTAAGCTTTCATGTTTGCTTCCCTTCCAATCTTGCGACTTTCGAACTTTTGGATACTCTATCCTCCAGTCCCACATAGTACAGTTGTCACCAACTAAGGTGACGGCACGTGGTATGCCTAGGAAGGTCCACATCACCCCAGGCGACGTCATCGGGCCCCACCATGTCTACCCTTTCACTTCAAAACTTTGGGCTTCGAAAGTTTGTGCATCAACACATTCCCCTTCTCCCGGTTTTCGTAGTCCCAGACTCTCCCTGGATAATCGACAGTCCTTATCTCTCCCACAACCAATGGTCAAGATCCATTTCACGATTCCTTGCTTAAGAAGTGTTCACCTCTCTTCACTTCCAATCTTTTGATTTTGTGAATTCTGAAGGGTTCTCACAACTAACCCGTCTGCGACTTCTCAATATCTAACGGTCAAACTCTCCCCTTAGATATACGGTGTAGATCTTCATCTCTTATAGGACCTAGGAGCTTTAGACTTTAGAATTTTGTGCCTTAGCGCACCCTTCTTCTCCCGATTTTTGAACTCCAAAAGGCTTCTAGGATAACCCTCCTACACCTTCTCCAGATTTGATGATCGTAAATAATTTTGCTTCCTTCCGAACAAATCCTATAGCTCCAATACCTCGAGTGTTGTGATCTCTCTCTCTCTCTAGCCAAATACCACACCTATTGCAATTTTATGATACCGCTACACCTCCTGAGCCTCGTAACACAGCCAAGTAACCCCTTGGAACTCAGGAACATTCTAAGGTTTGAAATTAGTTCCTCCAAACACAATTTCCACTCGAAAACTTGGGTCCAAAGACCACTTATCCGACCCATCTAGGCTCAGCGTTGAAACCTTGGATTTGATACCAATTTGTAACATCCCCAACCACTAACAGGTCAGGCAATGTTACCATGCGAAAATACATACATACATAGATATATCTAACATGAATTTTAATCGAAATAAAACACATAACACAGGGTTACTGTTGCCATACAGATTCAAATGTAATTGACAATAATTCATATATGCAACAGAATACATAATAACATTCAAGCATCACAAACATGCATAACATAAAAATTAATCAAATTAATAATATTGATCTTTTCAACTGGATTAACACCACCAACTACGTACAGACCTTCCACTAACCTCCCAGCATTAGACCATGCAAATCATCATGCTCAGCAGTGGGTCACCCCCGAGCTGGGACCAAGCTCCACCCAGGGCAAGGGAATCCTGGACTAGGCGGAGGTTAAAGGAAAACTACACAGTGCAACCGAAAGGATTCTCCCCAGGAGCCTTCTTACGACCACTACTCATGGACTCTCATTCCCCACATGCCTATTCCACTCAGGAGTATACACCTTCATTGTCACCTAGTCCACCAGCTGCTTCACCTCCCTCTTAAGGTCTCATCAATAGGTTGGATCAGGAATTCTCAGAGATTCGTAGATGGTGTTGGAATTTCTCTGGGAGAAAACCACTTCCCAACAAACTCTCACCTGAAGAGAGTTTCTCATAGGTATGACAGCCTGCCTCTTCCACCATGTGCCTGACAACCCACTTCTTTAGCCACTTTCGACTCAATTCAAACATAGTGAGGGAAACAACAAGGCTCAGTAGGGAACATATGATGGCAACAAGCCACACTCAGTCCAGGAGCTACATGGCCACAACAACCAACTAGAAAACGGGCATGGACACCCAAAATGGTAACAGTCAGACGCTAAGACTCAACACGCTCAGGCGACTACCCAAGTGCGTCGGTTCTCACAGAAGACATAGGACGGCCCACGGATTATGGGTTTAAGATATGCGTGAGGGTATTCTGGGGTCGATGATGGAGGTTTCCGATTCAAACGGAGGATGGGAAAATGGCAGCATGAACAACCTTCCCGTGAGGGTTTCGTTCACTGTGTGTAGGTATGCAGATGAAAACGTAGAGGCAAATGGTTTAGACTCCCTAGATCCCAACGAACTTAAGCGGAGGATGAAAGAATACATGAGCGAACCCCCAACATGGCTAACTTCTGCAACTTTAACTTTATGCAACCAGGTCAACACTTGTCTTCCTCGAGCTGCATGTGTTTCCTTTTTCACACGCTGCCTCTCCTAGGACTTAGGATAAAAACATGTCTTTTACACAACTTTGGAATAATAATAAATTATTATTCTCAAGTGCTTAATCCCCTAAGATTAGCCCCTCTTTCCAACCTTCCAGCCCCCTTTCCCTTACCCACCTCATGGAAGCTTAGTCCCCCATCACTCTTTCTTCGTGGTCGTTCTGCACACAACAATGTTTATATTTTTATTAATGATCTTCATATTTACATATACAAAGTCAGGCTCATTCTCCTTGGCATCTAGATCACCAACCTAATAAACACATAAGTCTCTCAGCTTATAACCACTCGGCTCACCAGCCTATAAACAAAATTACAATCCAGCAGGGGCTCGGCCTTGGGGTATTATACTTTCACTGAGGATTCCCCCATAAGGAGTGTGTCATCCACAAACTGGATATGGGATATTGGGGTAGTTAATCCCATGCAAGGGTAGGAAAACTAAAGAACCATCCCCAATAACATAGTTCAAGTGACGGCTAAGGCCTTTAGCCATAATGATGAAGAGAAATGGAGAGAGAGGATCACCCTGATATATACCCTGAGAAGGAGAGAAGGGGGTGCAGGGGGAGCTATTAATCAAAATGGAAAAAAGGGACAAGGAAGTGAGAGAAAGAATCCAATGGACCCAATCAGAGTTGAATCTGAAGGCTAGTAAGATGGAGCACATGTACTGCCAACTCAATTTGTCGAAATATTTAGAGGGATATAACTTAATGAACATACAAAGGCTTTAGGAGGAATAGAGTGAATGGATGACTTCGTAGGAAAGAATAACATTGTCCTGGATCTGACAACCTTCTACATAGCCAATTTATCAAGGGAGGTAATGGAAGGAAAAAAAGGTTTGAGTCTTAGAGAAATTACCTTGGTGATGTCTTTGTAGATGACGTTGCATAGAGGGATCGACCAAAAATTCATGGGATCTTCCCCCATTCTTCCTTGTGGATGAGAGAGAGAAAGGTGGAATTGAGAACTGAAAGAACCCCCAACGATTGAAAAGAATATTCAACCAATTTCCAAACTTCCTCTCGTACTAGGGGTCAACAATGATGGAAGAAGTCAATTGTAAAGCCATCATTTCTAGGGGACTTCCCAATCGAAATTTCCTTCATGACCAAATCTACCTCATACTAGGTAATTCGTCTCATAAGAGAGACATTTTGTTCCTTTGTGATAGTGCAAGGAACTTGTTGTGTTATATTTTGAATGGCCTCCGAGCGATCTAGACAAGGTTCATTTATCTTATCTTTGAAGAAGTTCACAATTCTTTTTTTGTATCTCCAGGTGTTAAGTGAGCATGTTTACTTTCTAGTCTCAGAGTCAATTGATGTGATTTACATGCCTTCATTGGATGGTGGAATGATGGAAGAATTTTGTATTACATTTCCCTTCTTGAAGCCACTAAATGCGAGATTTTTATCTCCACAAAATATCTACTCGAGAGTATTTCCCAACCAATTTTTGTTCTAGCCTTTGTTCCTCTTCTATCAAGGAGTCTATGTGCCCCTAGAGATTGATGCACTACTAAATTTTTTGCTTTTGTGCTTCTAGATATTTTTTATCTTGGAAATTGTTGTCAAAACATGTCTTATTCCAGATCTTGACTCACTGCTTAAAATTATTCAACCTCTATTGAAAATGGTACATTAATGTGCCTCGTGGGAAAATTGATTCCTCCCACCAATTCTCAACATTTTATTGAAAATCCTTATGATTGAGCCAAAAAAAATTGAACCTGAAGGGATTCTTTAGTGGCAACACGGAGACATGCAGTGGAAGGATGATCGTCTAATGATTTGAGCCATTTTTCAACAACACGTGTATTCTAACAGAGGATGAACACCTTCAATAACCACTCACACAATCAGATAAAAGATCAACACACCCAATGTTTCCACGTGGTAAAACCCCTACGGGTAAACATCCATGACCCCAACCAACGTGGCCACTTGGAGAAATTTATTAATGAAAAATAGAAATGTTACAGAGAGATTAACAAGAGATTTTCTCACAATCAATCATCGGCAAATCACTCTTCATGCTCTTTAAATAGAGAACATGGACCAATCTATTATAAAAAAAGAGGATTACAGAGCAATAAAATAAAATAGATGCAGAAATAAAACACATAAGATACATAGTATAATAGAGACACATATATATGTGGTTCGCCCAGTGTGGGCTACGTCCACCAGAGAAATTCCCAGGTCCCTCCTTTATTATTATCCAACAATTGAAGGGATACAACCTACAACACACCTGTTTTTACTTCCTCTTTTGTCTCTCATAGTCTCCTCTCTCATAATACAACATTCACTCACATACACAATTGCAATACAATACCCTGATACACAAAAGAGGGTTTCCTTCTAGGGAAAAAATCCCTTGTACCGAAGTATAATTTCCTTCCACTCCCATTGTTCCATAGAGTTCATCTCTTCCTTTATACCTTGTATTTTTTGTTTAGTAATGTTGTCATTTTACCATTCATGGCGAGCTTCTTCAAGCCACATAGGAATAGAAAATGTAATAGAATATAATTTTGAGTCTTCTTCTATTATAGAAAGAGAATCCACTAATACATTTCCTTCCCCTTTTTGTAGATTATTTCAAAATAAAACCCTTGCATTTTTTCTACCCATTTTTGTTTCTCTTCTGATGACAATCTTTTCTCCAAAAATTACTTTAGGATATCATGCTCTATCTTGAATTTAAAGTGTCTCCCAATGAGATACGCGGTCATTTTTTATTGCATGTAAAACTAATTCCATTTCTTTTTCATATCTGTATTTCACCAAATGTTTTCCCTTGAATTGTTTTCTTTCAAAATCCAATGGTATACCTTCTCATGTCAATACTACTCCTATTCCTAGTCCTTATGCATCACATTCTACTATGGATGTTTTACCAAAATCATGGGTTGCCAATATGGGTGTAGAAGAGATGGCATACTTTAAGAGAGATAATGCCAAATTATCCTTATCATTCCATACAAATGAATTTTTCTTCGAGAGATATGTGAGTGGGCATGTGATGTGTGCATAGTTCTTAACAAATTTTTGACAATATCCCATAAGACCCAAAAATCCCTGATGTTCTTAGGAGTAGGCCATTTTGTAATAGCTTGTATCTTTTGAGGATCCACCTTAACCCCTTCCCTTGAAACCCAAATATTGTACTTCTTGTTTCTCAAAACAACATTTGTATCTTTATACATACAATTGATTGTTCTCAAGAATTTGCAGGACTTGATCCATATGTTTAATATGGTCTTACCGTGTTTTCATATAGATAATTATATAATCAAAGAAAACTAACACAAACTTTATAATATGGGGTCAAAAAAATTTGTTCATAAGACTCTGAAAAGTTGAAGGAGCATTAGTCAACCCAAAAGGCATGACCAAGAACTCATAGTGCCCATCATTAGTTCTAAAAGTTATTTTGGGAATGTCATATTTTTTTAATTTGATCTAGTGGTATCTTGATCTAAGATATACCTTTGTAAAACAAGATGTTATCACATATGTTTGTGAGAAGAGGTGTTTTCCTAAGAAATTGACCCCTTGGCGAAAAAATGGCAAGAAATGGGCAAAAAACCCACTTATCCTAAGTTTTGTGTGCACAGGCACGTCGTGTTAAGAAGCACGTAGATCTGGGTGACTAAGATTCCTAGGCTCAAATCTACAACGCAGGATCCATATCGGACCCCCCCACGACGTTCTACCTTTAACGAGGGGGAGGGCATCCGGGTTGGTGGTTTTTAGCTGCGGGGCCCCCACTAACGTGTCACCCTCTCCTTAATTCAGACCCCCCCCCTCTGAAATAGCCCAATTACCTCTCTCCCTTACCACTTTCCCTCCTTCTGACACCTATCCTCCACTCACTTTCCCACCTTCGCACTTCATCCTTTCACCTTTTGCCATGTGTCTTCCACTCACCTTCGGGTCACGTCCCCTTATCACTCCCGCCTATCATCTCCTGCCAGGTTTTCTACCGTTCACCTCCATGTAGGAAGATGATCCCCATCCTGCCTACTATCGTGTCCTTTCCTCTGCCCCCACATCATCACCCTGTGCCACTTCACCTCTGTCTTGTCCCAGCGCAATATGCACGTTTTCCATCGCCTGCACTTTCCTGGTCAACTTCCATTTTCCACGTCTATCCACATGGTCGTCTCTCATCTCACCCCCACGTCGATCACACCAGATCCTCGTCCGCACTCACCAATGGGTCCCCTTATAGCCATCCAACGAAGTAGGAGACATCCGAGGAAAAACTGCCACGTCCTTCAGATGCAGAGTTGACTTGGAAATCTCTGATCCCGAGGAAGCAGTTATTAAAACAGGTGATGGTGGTTGAACATCATTTCCACCATAAATGGAAAGACCAGGAAAGGACCGTCAATTATTCCACTTAACCGCAGGCCCATTTTGAAGCATGATTGCATCTAGCAGAATTTGTGTCTGACCAGAGACTACATGCACAATCTGTCAGGAGGCATGCAAATGTAACGCCTTCAATGTGATAACTCGAACTCGCTTCTACAGTTTTGGCTCTGAGTATTTAGGTGTCATTCTCATATTTTTTTAAGGTCGATGGTTGACCTAGGCTCCCGATTTGTAAAGTTTTAGCAAAGCCTCTGGTTCTCTGGTTACGATATGTATTTGAGACTTCTTGTTTAATGAAAGTCAATTTCTTTTCTTCTTTGTGTAATTGTTGTATTAGAACACTCAGACATGGATGATCCAGTCGAGGGTAGTTATATTTTTTTGATGTAGGTTTGATCATACTGGCATTACAACCAGTTTTAATCATTTTCTCGTGTTGTCTTTTCTCTCTATTACTGAGAGCTTGGGCATGGAGGATCCAGTCGGGTTGTTGTGACTGTATTATAATGTGTGTTTGATTGCAATATTGTTATAGCAGTTTCAATTTCTTGAAGTTTTGAATTCAAGAGCATCTTGTATTTGGAGCTTTTCCTCCTCGGGTTTTCGGAAGACCGGATGTCCATAGAAGACCATTTCATTCTCCTTAAACTCTCCCTCCATCTCACCACTATAATACAAATTACTGACTGAAGTTATATCAACACCTCACTTGCCTATGCGTGCCAACCCAGTTTTTTTAGTTAGAACAATACCATCATGAGTCTGCGTCCATTAGATATATTTTAAACTATTCACTATGACATAGAAAATGATGGGTATCAGGCTTACCTCTGCAACAATCCAGAGGTGACTTCTGGTACTAATATTTCGGCGTCGTTTCCGGGGATGAAGTTGAAGATTTTCCCTAGGATAGAACGACATAGCTTACTAGTTCTTAAGGTGCACCAGAACTTGGTACATCAAAGATTGGAACCGTGCACATGGCAACTCCACTGATGCAACTCCATTGTTTCAGTTGTGGCTTCTAGAAGCAGACACACGGTCCACTCCACAACTTCCTTTGGCAACACTTGAAGCTGACCCAGAGAAAATTATCAGAAAGGGAAAGGCCCTTCATCAAGGTACTTCTACTGTTGAACCAGGTATTTCTGATGATTTTCATTATCCTATAGGAACTCCAATTTCTTATTTTCATCCTTCTGTTCTACCTTCTGTTGGAGTTGCCCAAACTTTGAATTTTGGCAGTGTTCCTGTTGATTTTTCCCCTCCTAGTCTAGAGTTGGAGAGAGAAATCCTTGTCACTCCTCTCTCTCCTGAAGTTGTACTATGTTTTAGACCCAATTCCTTAGAATATTTTCCTACCCCAGGATTCATCACTCCTCCTTTTGTTAGAGTTATTGGTTTTATAGAGAGGGAAAGCTCTGTTCCCCCAATTCCGATATCCTTTTCTCCCAATCCTCTGCTATTTCCTTTTCCTTCCAGAATCTCAGTTCCAATCTCCCCTGTTTTAACACCTTCTCCCCCTAATTCTCCTCCACCTCATATCCCTATGGTAGGTGTTAATCCCCATAGGAACAGAATGGATGCCATAGTGGCTGCAAGATACGCCCCCCTGGTCTTACCTCAGCCAATGAATGCTCTCCCTGTTGGAGATTACCTTAAATATATGCCCAAGTTGACTGGAGAAGAAGACATAACTAATGAAGAGCACCTTGTTGCCTTCTACAGTTATGAAGATAATCTGAATATTGAAAATGAAGATGTTTGGATGAGAGTCTTTGTTCAAAGCCTTGATGGTGATGTTAGGAAATGATTCAGAGGTTTGACCCCTGGATCCATTACTTGGATTGAGGCTCTAGATGATGCCTTCTTGAGACAATGGGGGGATATAAAAGAATTTATGTATTATATCATAGAGTTCGGATCCCTGAAGAGAAAACAAGGGGAATCTGTCTTTGATTTCTCTAAAATATTCAATAAAATGTACAATAAGACCCCTGCCGAGATAAAGCATATGGAATCCTCTGCCAAAATTACTTATGCTAGTTCTTTTGACCCTAAGTTCTGCCTCCTTCTCAAAGAAAGAAGAGCTACTTCCCTCGATCATATGAAATCTATATCCCTAGAAGTAGAATCCAATGTATTGGCAGTTGACAGACTTAGGAACAGAGCTAACAGAGACAAAGGAAGAGGGAGATTTGAGGCCTCAACCTCTAGTTCCTCTACATCCCATCCTCAAGTGGATGAATTGACCAAGATGGTGAAAACTCTTTCTATAGAGATGGAGAGGATGAATTTTAAGGGAAGCAAGGTTATAAGAATGTCTCAAATACTAATAACAGAGGCAACTTCAAGAGGTGGAATAACAATGCTCCTCAAATTATTCCAAGGGAACAAAGGGACAGAGATAGGAATGATCAGAAAATTCAAACCCCTCTTCAAAATAACCTTGTTGTTGATGAAGAAGGAGAGGAGGAAGAGCTAGATCCTGAAATCCATTGTCTTGGAGACACCTCCCCATTCCCTCACTTGACTCAATCTACATATGAGGAGTCTCTCTTAGACAGCCAAATAAATGAGCTGAGTAATGGGGAGAAAGCCAATAGCAGTCCCAATAAATATAACCTTCGGTCTAAGAAGAAGGAAGGGAAGTCTGACATCCCTTATCAACCCTCTAGAATAGAGAAGCCTACTAAAGACACAACAAACAACAGAAAAGAAAAGAAAGCTCAGAATCCCCCTTCCTCCTTTAGCTTGGAGCATGAAATTCAGAAGATTAGAATCCATGTCCCCCTTTCAGAGCTAGTCAAGCATGAAGACTTCAAAAGGTCGCTCTCTAAGATGTTACAGCCCAAACCACCATGTCATTCCATAGGCTCAGTAAACCTCTAAGATGAAAATTCAGCAGTCATATTAGGTCATATGGTAGAAGATATAGATGATTCATCCCCTCCCTTCTACACATCACTGAACATACATGATAAGGTGTTACATAATTTTTTGACGGACTTAGGGGCATCTCATAATCTCATGCCCAAAACTGTCATGGAAGAACTCAGATTAGAAATCACAAAATATTATCATGATTTGTGTTTTTGATTCAAGGAGAGTGCAATGTCTTGGGGTCATCAAAGATCTAGTTGTGACCTTGTTTCAACTTCCCATGAAGAGTGTGGTCATGGATATCGTGGTGGTTGATGTTCCTCCCAATTTTGGCATGATCTTGTCAAGATCTTGGATAAAAAGACTTCGGTGAACCTTTCAGATGGACCTCACATATGCTACCATTCATGTGTTTGGAGGGGATCATAGAATACTGTACAGAGAGGCTTAGTTAGCCTACATTATCATTGATGAAGCAGACCCCACCAATCATCCTATATTTTCCTTTGAGACTGATTTGGGATCTATCTTATTGCAGCTCACTGATGTCCCTAAACCTCCTCTTGAGATCAAAAGGTCTATTACTCTCTATGAAGATTCCCCTCCAATTAACCTTGTTTGGAAAATGTTCTTTGATGAAGCTTCTTCTAGAGAAGGTGTTGGTGCTAGAGTTTTTTTTGTTTCCCCTGCTCAGGAAACCATATCTTTGTCATACAAATTAGAATTTGAAATTGCCAATAATATGGCAGAGTATGAAGCTCTCGTTTTGGGTTTGAGAGTTGCAAAGGACATGGGAATTGAAGAGATATCAGTGTTTGGCGATGCTAAGTTGATTGTCTAGAAAATCATAAATATTTATTAGGCCTAACACCCTTGGCTCAAAAGTTACAGAAATGAAGTATGGGACCTCATTGACAGTTTTTTCTCGGCTTTCAACATTTCATTTATTCCAAGGGAAAAGAATTCCATGGCCAATTCTTTGGTTGTTTCAGCAAGTAATTCCAAAGTCCCTCTTCCACCTAAACTCAGGTATGATGTAGAAGTGAAATATAGACCCTCTATACTGACAATCTCAAACATTGGAAAGTATTTTAAGATGATCTTGAAATCAAAAGGTTCTTGGAGACCATTGATGAGTTTTCTGCATTACATATTGATCAAGAGCCTGATTCTGAAGCAGATCCTCATGCTAGTGTTTTTCTGAACAAAGTTTTTGATCATCACATTGTATAGTTATCCAACAATCACATCCTCAAGGGACTGGTCCCTTTAGAAAGATTATTTGACAGAAATGATGTTGAAGTAAATTGTAAAATCTCAAGTGATAATGTTGATGTAGCTGAGTGATATATTGGCACAGAGAAGAATCCCATATTTGTTAAATTGTCAAGCAGTCTGTCAAAGGAGTAGAGGGTCGAGTATACTAAGCTATTAAAGGATTTTTCTGATGTGTTTTCCTGAACCTATGAAGACCTTAGAACATATGATACAAATTTCATTGAGCACAATATCCCATTGAAATAGGAAGCCAAACCATTCAGGAAGAAATTAAGAAAGATAAATCCTATGTTGCTTCTTGTTATGGATAAAGAGGTAAAGAAGTTGTTGGATGCCCAAATCATTGTTCCCCTAAGATATTCTGAATGGGCGTCCAACCTGGTCCCAATAAGGAAGAAGAGTGGAGAAATTAGACTATGTGTCGACTTCAGAAATCTGAACAGGAGCTCTAGGAAGGACAATTACCCGCTGCCAAAGATGGAACACATATTGCAGAGAGTAACTGGTGCATCTAGGATTTCCATGATTGATGGACTTTTTGGCTACAATCAGATCTTTGTCATGCATAAAGACAGAGAAAATATAGCCTTCACCACTCCTTGGGGAACATTCATGTATGCCAAAATGCCCTTTGGATTAATGAATGCAGGAGCAACCTTTCAGAGAGCCATGGACATAGCCTTCATTGGGGAAAAGGATAAATTTGTGGTCATATATCTGGATGACATAAAAGTCTTTTCCAGATCTGATAAAGAGCATTGTTGTCATCTGAGGAAAGTCTTCTTGAAATGCAGAAGATATGGTCTTTCAATAAATCCTAAGAAACCTTTATTCACCGTGAAGGAGGGGAAATTGTTGGGACATATAGTATCATCTCAAGGGGTCAAAATTGATTCAAGCAGGGTAGAATATATTCAAACCTTGTCACTTCCCAGATCTAGGAAGGAAGTTAAGTCTTTCCTGAGAAAAATTAATTTTTTAGGAAGGTTTGTTTCAAATTTTGTTGAATTGGTGAAGCATATCGCAACCATGCTCAGGAAGGGGAATGAAGTAAAGTGGATTGTTGAGCCCAGAGAATCCTTTGACCAAATTAAAACGGCATTTGTTGAAGCGCTTGTGCTAATCAATCCTAATTATTCCAAGGATTTTATGATTTTTTCCTTTGCTTCTTTTCATATAGTGGCAGCAGTTTTGTTGCAGAAAAATGTTGAAGGACTCGAGCAGGGAATTTAATTTTTTAGCAGGGCATTAAGGGATTTTGAGGTAAAATTTGACATCATGAAAAAGAAGGCCTATTCCTTGGTCAAAGCTCTCAAAGCTTTTAGAGTCTATGTTTTACATTCAAAAACCATTGCATACATTCCTTCAGCTTCTGTGAAGGACATTCTCATCCAGCCAGACATAGATGGGAGAAGGAGCAAGTGGATTGCCAAGATCCTTGAATTCGATCTAGAAATAAAACCCACCAAGTTAGTTAAAGGCCAAGGTTTGGCCAAGCTATCGGATGAATCTAATTGTAAATCTCTGGGGGGTAATTTCATCAACGCTATTTTAGAAGATCAACAAACTGAGTTTTCTGATAAAAATCCATAGGATAGCCCTCCACTTGCAAAATGTACCTAGTACAAAGACGTTATATTTTTTCTGCAAGAGTTGAGACCCCTTGACGGTATAGGAAGAAACAAGGCAAGAGATTTAAATCTCAAAGAAATCAGGTATTACCTCATTGACTAGAAATTGTATTGGAAAGACACTCTAGGTGTGATTCTAAGATGTTTGGACCCACATGAGGCCCAAAATATTATGTTTGATTTCCATAGAAGCCTATGTGGGGGACACCATTTCTAGAGGACCACGACCTAGAAAATTCTCAAGGCTAGGTACGACTGGCCTACTCTCTTCAATGATGTATGTGCGAAGGTCAAAGCTTGTATCAAATGTCATGAATTCTCTAGGAAGCAACAACTCAAGTCTCTGCCTTTAAAGCATGCAGTAGCTTAAGGACCCTTTCAACACTGGGGCCTAGAATTTATTGGGGAAATTCATCCTGCTTCAAGTAGTCAACACAGGAGGATCTTAACTGCAACAGACTATTTCACCAAGTGGATAGAAGCTATCCCCACAAGGAGCACTTCTCACAAAGTCATCATTGGTTTTCTTGAAGATATTATGGCTAGGATTGGTTGTCCGAATAGAATTATCAATGATAACGCTACAGCCTTCAAGTCTAAGCCATTGATCAAATTCTGTGAGCAGTTTGGAATTTCATTAATCCACTCTACCCCTTACTACCCCCAAGGCAATGGATTAGCAGAGTCCTCCAACAAGAGCCTTATAAATATTATCAAAAGACTGCTAGAGGATAATAAGAAGGCATGGGATTCGAAACTCAAGTTTTCTCTGTGGGTTGATAGGATGAAAACAAGGAGGTCTCTAGGCACCTCTCCTTTTCATCTTGTGTATGGAACTGAATCCATATTCCCTCCTCATCTCGCCTTGCCTGTGGCCAAATTATTTCAGGACTGCCAAGGTGAACCTGATGACATGATAAGAAGGATTCTTCAGCTAGTCAAGGTGCAACAAAATAGAGAGCAGGTGATGGACAAAGTGTGTGACCGTCAGCAGAAATTCAAGCAGGCCTTTGACAGGAAGAGCAGAAATGTGGATTTCTAGCTAGGAGATCTAGTACTTAAGTGGGATGCACCCAAACAGGACAAGGGCAAGCACGATAAATTTGAAGCCCTCTCGATTGGGCCCTTCAAAGTTTCTAAGATAATTTCGAATAATACCTACAGGTTGCAGAATTTGGAGGGCGATGAAGTTTTTGGTGGCCCTGTAAATGGGCATTTTTTGAAGATGTTCTTTATATGAGCCATAAGTGGCTCCCATGTCTTGTAAATATTTTTTTTTTTTTGTTTTGGGTTTTATAGGTGACTCCATAACCCAACAGTAAGGAGACTGAAGTTGCGAGTTCTTGGCATCCCACAAGGAGAAATCCATCCCTCATGGAGCCTAATGTTATCACATATGTTTGTGAGAAGAGGTGTTTTCCTAAGAACTTGACCCCTTGGCAAAAAAATGGAAAGAAATGGACTAAAAACCCACTTATCCTAAGTTTTGTGTGCATAGGCGCATCATGTTAAGAAGTGCGTAGATCTGGGTGACTGTGATCCATGCGCCCATATCTACGATGCAGGCTCCATAT
>ML783599.1:366074-389909 GCA_009831015.1 Picea engelmannii
GAGGGCTAGCGTATGAAAGGAGCCATCGGGAATCGGAGAATCGCGAGTCCGGAGGACTTGTGAATTTTGACATCACAAATGTCGAAATCGCGATGAGTGAAATCCCGATTAGATCTGGACCGTTGGATCGAGTATTGATCGGAGGGCTGTTGTTCTTCCTCACACATTAACGCTTTAGTTATGAATCAGTTAAGAGAAACGGACTGATGATGACAAATAAGTTAGCGTTTCAGTTGCCAAGACAGATGTCCCTGTATTACCGATTGGAAGGGGAAGTGGAATCGTCAAGGTATCTTGTATAAAATAATATGAACGAGACTGAATAAAAGTGTGTGTTCTGAATGAAAAAGTATGAAAGAGTAAGAAAGGAGAAGAGGTTGAGGATGAAATTTCAATACATATACAGAATGGAATGAAATGTAAAGGAGAGACAAAGTAGAATGATAGACAGAGCAGAAGAAGAAGAATAGAATGACAGAAGAAAGTGATGCAGAGCTGACCTGTTGAGGAAGAAGAATTGCAGAACAATTTGTTGAAGATGAGATTTACAGAACAGAGTAAAAATGGTAAGAAGTGATGTACCTGCATAAGTTGTCTGTGTATTTATTATTTTATATTCTAGGGAGGTTTGGAGGTGCTCGGGAGGACTGTTGTCCTCAGAGGTTCAAGTGGAAGCTTGAACATAGGAAGTTGTTGCTTCCATCTGGTTGCAACCAGAGAAACTAGGGTGGCAGGGTGGTGCTAGGGAGAACAAGTGTTCTCTGTTATACAGGTTGGAGCCTGTGTAACTGGAAGTTGGTGCTTCCATCCAGTTGGTGCTGGAGCTTTCAGAAAGTTGGTGCTTCCATCCAGTTGGTGCTGGAACATTCAGGGAGTTGGTGCTTCCTTCTAGTGGGTGCTAGAGAAACCAGAGAGTTGGTGCTCTAAAACAAGTTGCAGCTTGTAAAATAGAGGTAGTAGCCTCACATTGAGTTGGTTCTCAATTGTAAATGATGTACAGAACTGAAAAAAGACTGCCTATCATTTCGAAGAAGAAGAGGTTTTCTCCCTTTATGGGTTTCCTCGTGAAAATCTGTCTCTGTGTGTACTTTATGTGTGACTGATGGTCATTATCTTTACTGTTCATATGTTGTATATTGTGGATGACCACATGAAGAGAGATTAACAATCTTTAATAAGTATAAAATTGTTTAAGCTCACATACAACTGATTCACCCCCCCCCTCTCAGTTGATTTAGTATTTCCAACAGAATTTCCATAGAAGACCATTTCATTCTCCTTAAACTCTTCCCCCTAATCACCATTATACTAAAATTTACTGACTAAATTTAGATCAAGAACTCTCACTTGCCTATGCGTGCAAACCCAGTTTTCTGAGTGAGAACGATACCATCCTGAGTGTGCGTCCATTATACCTATTTTAAACTATTCACTGTGACATTCAAACTGATGGGTATCAGTCTTAGCTTTGCAGAAATCCAGAGGTGACTTCTGGTGCTAACACAAGACACTCCATGAATCTCATCTAATAGATCATCAATATTTGGAATAGGGAATTTATCCATTATGGTGATTTTTCTTAGATCTTTATAATCATGACACATCCTCCAAGAATTATATTTTCTCATCATCGCTATTGGAGCTAAAATGAAACTTATTCTTGATTGAATAATAGATGAATCCAACATCTCTTGTACTACTTTATCAATCTCCCCTTTTTGTTGATGAGAATATCTATAAGGCCTTTTATTAGGAGGAGTACATCCTCGTATTAGTTCAATTTGATGTTCATGATATCTGGATGGAGGTATACCTTTAGGAATTTCTTGGAAGACCCTATAATGATTTTCCAATTTGCATCTTAATTCCTTTGGAATATTTTCATCTTCTTGCTTAGCTTCCATAGACTAAAGTTTAACCACAATTCCCTTACTACCCTTTTTTAGGATATTTTTAGGAACTTGAAAATTTGTCACTAGATATACAAAAAAATTGAGGAGCTCTACTAATATTTTATCAACGAAGTTATCGGTACTACCTGAGTCAATGCGCACTATAGATTTTTTCTTCTTAATTTAACCTACAATATTTAGGGTTTGAGGTGCTTCTAACCCTTCCAATGCATGAACATATATTTTGCACCTCTCTCAATCAATGTTGTGGACAATTTCAACCTCTATTTCCTGCTCTTTTAAGTTTACAAATTCTTCCTCATTTCTTTGTGTACATGCCTCATCTTCCTCTTCATCATTATTTTCCAAGGAAAACAATTTTGTTTCTTGACATTTATACCCTTTTGACCATTTTGTTTTACAACCAAAGCATAGTCCTTTGGCTCTTGTTTACTCCATTTCCTTCTATGATATTCGAGTAATTTGAGGTAAGGTTGTCTTATGAACCCCCAAAATAGTCTCTTCTTCCTACACATGATCCAATTGTAGACTTATGTGTAGCCTTATTATTGCCTTGAATATGATTATAAAATTGCATAGCTTCCATAATATTTTTAGGATGTTTTAAGAAAAGCTCATGTTTAATGTCTTGTTTTAATTCACCCATGTAAGTTTCCAATAAATTTTCATCACTTTGTTATCCACCCTTGTGGCCAATACCTAAAATCCTAAATTATAATCCTCAATATCACCTAAGTGCTTGATTCTTTTCAATTGAATGAAGTAGTCTTGTTCCCAAACTTTCCCATATGATGCTTCTAAATCTCTTGTAAATAAACCCCAAGTATAATGATAAGAATGGGGCTTCCTTTTAACTACCCATTAATACCATTGATATGGCTTTACATCAAATTTCAATTTTTCTATATGAATCCTTTCCTTATCATCCATAATACTATTTAGTTCAAAATATTGCTCCATTTGGTTCACCCAGGTAAATACCTATATTCCATCAAAATTGTTTAATTAAACCTTGGGGAGGTTCACTTCTTTTAGGAAACATCCATAAGTAACTCCGCTATTGGAGTTAAATCCCCTTGGAAAATTCTTATTATGGGAACATTTTTCAATTGGAATACTACCCTTATTTTCATAAGTCCCTTCAAACACCTTATCAATTTTAGGGAGCCTCCCATTTAAGGATTCTATATTATTTTGTTCCAACTATTCCATATTTCTTTCCATCAGTTCTTTATTTGATTCAAATCTTTCTTTCCATCAGTTCCTTATTTTCTTCCACCTTTCTTTCCATTAGTTCCTTATTTTCATCCATATTTCTTCCCATTTCTATTTGAGTATTTATAAAATGAACCTTTTTCATTTTCCTATCATTCAATTCATTTATTTAGATGTCCAATTTAGATAACTAGTTTTGTATCTCCTCATTTTCTTCATGAGTCCTGGAGGAGATTTCTAGAGGTTATATAGGTGAAGTAAATTTTGGATCTTTCTTTGGAGCCATGAAAAAAAGTTATTGGGTCCTAAGGAAATGGGAGTGTTAGGTTCTATATCTCTCTGATATACGTGGGGATTCCAAAAAATGTACTCAACCCAATATCTCAGGGAACTAATTAAGGAGGCTCAACCATGCCCTTAGCCATACTACTTGACTACCCAGAATCTAGAGAGCGGTCTCCACAAGTGTTGTTATCGGTGTACTATAGAAACAAGATGGCCAAATAACTTATCTAAGGATGGTTTCAAGTATACCTAGGGGACATTCTCTATACCCAAAGGTACATGGAAGTGAGATAATTTATACAGGTACTAATCAAAGGGGTACCAACAGGGGCTATAGGGGTTTCCAACCAAGTGAAACAATATGTTTTCAACCACGTGAAACCATGTGTATTTCCTGCATCTAAATGGTTCATATAATGCTTGTTGATTACATGAATGATAATGCATACAAATATTTTATGTGTTTATTATTCAATTAAACTAATTTATTCATGGTTTATATCATATACATTGGAAATTTATTGGGATTAATAGATAATTCTTTATATACTATCTTTGTTTCATTATTGTTTCAAGATATTATTGCTAGTGAGAACTCCTTCTAATGTTTATAAATATAATTTAATGTTGTGTATGACTCTTTTAGATTATCTCCTAATGAATATGGGTTAGAATCATAAATAGATTAGGTATAACAGGTTTTGTTTTCAGTGATAATATTTAGAAATAGAATTAGTATAAGAGTTTATTTGATTTCCTTCTATGTTATTAAAAACCTCAGTGGAAACTAGGCCCATATACCGGTGGGATATTGATATACCAAATAAAAGTGAGTGTAATTGGGATGCGCCACTAGGCATTCTACCCTTTTTTTTAATAGAGGTCGTTTCGGTCCATCAACAGGCGGGAAGAAACAAACTATCACGATGATTTCACTCACTCCTTGCATTCAAATAGGAAAATATTGCATGCAGTATGGATGATACCTAAGGTTAAATAAAAATGAATGTATCTAGATGGTTCATTTTAAAATCATATCCCATTCTCCCCCGATGGGGTTACACATGGAGCACACTCGTCAAAAGTTGGAGAGGATACGAGGGTAGTTAAGGCCCCTCGTCGCCATCCTCCTCCCCTATCCAGTCATGATGCCTAGTTTTAATTTATGCCAAGGCTTAGTGCGCTCAGTCTTAATGGAGACTTGGGTTTTCCTCCTTGGCACCAATACGATACAATGAATGACCATTACTCCAGAACTTATGGCAACCAGAGCCATCAACTCCTTCGTCCTCCTGCTCTTATCGTCCTGCGGGGGGGTTTATCTTAGGCATTTGGTCGCAATTCACTGTCTAGTTCTACTTTCCTTGCTTTGCACCTTAGATTTCCATCCTCCGTCTCTTGCTCGCACCAATATTGATTCCAATTTCCTTCTGCTCTGCTTAGCCATGCATCATGAGAGAGGTATGTCCTGGCGAGGGCCATCCAATTATAGCCAGTTCGATAAGCACAAATGCCCGATACCAACCTCTCTCACTCTCATCCCAAGCGGTATTTCATACCACTCACCATCCTCTGATTAGAATTGGCATGAGGTGTTTCAACTGGATCCCCATCCATCAAATATAGAGGGTCTCCATGGAGGCTGTACAGTGGAAGAGGAAATTCTTCCCATCTGGGAGGAAATTATGCCACATTTTCTGAAGACCACCTCGGAACAATGACTGACCACTTGCACCACCACCCCTTTGATTTTCAAGGAGCCAACCGAGATAGGTTTCATTGTGGAAGAGGAAATCTCTCTTCAGGAGGAGCACTCTGGTAAGAATTCTACTGTTAATATGGAAGAGGACTCTGGTACATATTTTTTCGCTGCTACTATGGAAGAGGACCCTGAAATAAACTAGGACGAATGTTGGAATGAAGACGACCATGAAGAGAATTCTCACCCGACTCCCAGCTCTTGCAGGCTCATAGGAGACCACCTGGTCTTGACCTTAGAGATGCGCAAGGATTTGGCAGAGCATATGCACAACCAACACACCCTTAGCAAGCGCTTGGATGTCCTATACGGCTCCCTGTCAAGCGAGCCTGTGAAAAGCCGATGCTTGACTTGTTGCCATCCTTTCTCCTTCCAAATTCACTAGGATGGATGCTCGGGTTCACCTCATGTCTATTCCTCTTACAATTTTTTTCTCTGATCTTAGTGTTAAGTCTTTTTTTCATCATAGACTTTGGTTCTAGTTCACTATCTAGTCAGGGCACTCAGTCCACTGCCTATTCTGGTTTCCATGCTTGTGGAAAAACAGGTGGAAAGTCCCCATGTTTTTGACAGATGTCTCTTTAAGGTTTTTGAACAATAGTGTCCATGCGTTCTGGTTTCCACTACTGTGGAAGAACATGTGGCATGCTCTAGTGTATACTCAGACATGTGTAATTTTTGCTAACGCAAGGTAATACAGTAATTTTTATTTAAAATAATAATAATAATATCCCATTAAGAAAACATAAGAATTTTGAAATGAGTACTTGATTAAATGAGGATGGATGATAGGTTATTATGTCTAGGCTATAATAATCCAATGTTCCTTTGAAACTTCAGGTGATAAAAAAGGAAGAAAATAATTGATTTAGCATATCCACTTTTTGAACTATGCATTGTATGTTCAAAATTTAGAATTATAATTTAAAATCAAAGGGGCATGTTGCATTTATTTCTAAGTTTGAAAAGGTGGTGATTTGAATTACGAATTTGTCAATATAGGTCATGAAAAGATGAGCTTTAAATACACATTAATACATGAGTTTTATCGTGCCTTATGGAGTCCAATCCAAACTTTAAAATTCTATGCATGCGTGGAGTTAGAAAACAAGGGGAAAATTCAAGAAACAAAGGCCTATTGAAGAATCAAGACCCATTCTCACTATCATTTGAAGAGAGAGGATATGATCATGAAATCAAAGCAAGAGTTCATGAATAGGGGGCTTGATTGGAAATCTTGTACTAATTAGTAAAAGTTCAAAGGTTGAATAGTGGCTCGAAAAAATAAAATAAATAAACAAGAAGGTTGGTGGAAAGGGGAATCCAAATTCAGAAATTAGGTTGATGAAATAAATAAACAAAAAGGTTGGTGGAAAGGGGGGAATCCAATTTGGAAATTAGGTTGATGAACAATAGAGACCTACCTACACTTAAGTTTAAGGGAAGAGGACCTAATTTGAATATTAGGGAAAATAAGGAGATCATGAAATAGTTTGGTAAATAAAAAAAGAAAAGGATTTGGAATTGAAGTGGAGGCCAGTTTGAAAATTGGGGAGGAAAGTTTGATAGGAAAGTAGGACCAAATGTTGAATTTGAACTTGGAAAAAGGACTAGAACTCAACGAAAGAACAAAAGAAAACACTTGCAAAAGAAACTTGAACTAAAATCCAAATGGAAAACTCAAATTTGATTGCCAATTGGGCCTTTATCTTCCAATATTTGTTGAGCTCTTCCCCGATATCCTTATTGGGATTGATATTCAAATCAATCCCTCTGATTAATATCTTTGTTCTCTTTGAATTTTCACTATGTGTTTAACAATGAAATTCAGCCTTTATCTTCCAATCGTTGTTGAGCTCTTCCCTGATATCCTTATTGGGATTGATATTCAAATCGATCCCTCCAATTAATATCTTTGTTCTCTTTGAATTTTCACTATGTGTTTAACAATGAAATTCAATTTTTTTTTTTAAGTTTTAGTTTATTTTTTTTCTATTTTCTTCTTTCGAATCATGTTGTATTTTTCATGTTTGAGTTCAAATTTTCTTTTCCTAAATTTCAAAAATTTCCTTCCCCTTGATCTCTAGATTGGGATTTATTTTATTTTCCTTACCTTATTTTACAAAAACCTTGATTGATTTGGAAATCAAGTCCAATTTTCAAATCAGGCCCTCCTTTCACTAACATGCCTCTCCTATGTCTTATTTTCACAATAAGAATCGATCTTGCCAAAATGAAGCATCTTTCCTTGAACTTAAGTTTGAGCTTATCTTGATTTTAAAATCAAACATGATTCTGAAATTGGGTCCTCCCTTCACCAAGATTTCACCTTTCTTGGCCCAATTTGATGATTGAACCTAATTTACAAATCAGGTTCTCCTTCAAAACCATAATTAGAAATTTAGTCCCTCTTTCTAACTCTTCAAAGAAATCCTCCCAAACTTTTGTCTTCCCCGATTCCATAACCACCCCTTATTTAATAAATTGGGGTTTTCCTCCTCTAATATTTGTGTGGACAGCTCTCAATTTTGAGATCAATCTTGATCTTAAAATCGAGACTACTACCACCCATCTCATGATTTGAACACTTTTACCTTATTCTTGAACTTAGAAAATGGATGAAATCTCTTTATAATCCAATTTTAAATCTCAAATACCAAAATGGAAATTGTTATAATGATGTGAAATACCTTCAAATTAATTGTAAATGGATTTATATATATTTAACTCATTAAACTAAAAATTATCTAAATTAAACCTCGTTCATCATTAACCATGTATCCTTAAATCTTCCATTTCCTATAGTTATTTTGGTTAGTTGGTAGAGTTTGAAGATATGAATTGATACATTGGGCATCCTTTTCTTGCAATAATTTTGGGAAAAAGGATGTCAAAATGACACAAAGAAAGCTAAAATAATTTTTTTATTAACTATTATTAGGCATGGGTGGGAATTCAAAATTCAAATTTTGTTGGGATGTTGCAAATTTTAAACATGGTTGGGAGTCCTAAATTTGACAATGGGTAGGATGTTTCAAATTTCAAACATGCAATGTAATTCTAAATTTTATTTTTGATGCACTATTTCAAATTTCAAACATGGGTGGAAATTGTAAATTTGTCTATTAACAAAATTTTCAAATTTAAAACCTGGGCAAGAATTTTCAGCTTCAAAATGTTATAATGTATTATAATTATAATCTCTCATACTCATATTTGTGGTGGGACAATTAATTTTGTCATAAATCTATGCATTAATGTAAAATAGTTTTATTTATAAATATAAATCTCATTATATTTACTAAGACAAACTAATTATTTTTGTTAAATTGGAGATTGTCAATAATGTCTCTTACATTTGTGAATGGAGAAGATGTAGACTTATTTTACAGAAATTTAAAGGCTGCATAAGGTAAAGTCTACCCAAGTATAAAACACCTACATTGTAATGATATCATATATGATTTCTTTATTTTCAATTTTGTCACTCTTTTAAATGGAGAGGTTCCATTGTCATGTCTTAATGAAGAACTAAAGACATTGACAAAAGCTTGTTATGGAATGTACTTTGGTTTTTGGCCTAATATACAAATTTGCAAGCATAGTGAAATTTGAGTACCTAAAAAAAATTATGGTTTGATAGGTGACTAAATGTCTAGTGATTCAAAGGATGATAGTGCTTCAGAGGATGATATAGCTTTAGGGGATGATTATAAGTTAGAGTGTGAATATGATGGGGAGCAAGATGATTTTGTGAATTTTGGTCCAAAATAAATGAAGGAATTCCTTTCACACCATGCCATAATAAAACATAAATGTTTGAATAAAAGGGAATGCATAGCCTTGGGTTCTATCTCAAATGTTCTTGACAACCACATTTTTCAAGGAGAGATGTTTGGATTACATAATTTTGGTGTAATGGTGGAAATAATTTTATCAACTTGAAATACATGCTACCCCTTAGTGTAACCCTACATGATAATATATTGGCCAATAGATAAAATGTCATACCAAAAAGAAGAATTATTATTACATGTTCAAGGGATTTTCCAATCAAAATCGTCATCCTCGTTGCATATTGAATATCACAACTAGAAGTTTAAATCCGTATCAATGAAGCTAACTCATATATGCTCATTTGAGAATGAATATGTTGCTAAGGGAACTATTGCAAATGTGATTGAATGGGGAGTGGTACAATTAGGTAGGTTACATGGTCTTATTTTTGGTATTCGTATCTATAAAGTCTTCACACAAAATTGCACCCACTTTGGTCTACTAAAGGGTTCTTTGATAAGGTGGCCTATTCACCAGTTGGTGCACCTTAGTGGTGCTCGATTAAATGTGAAGTTGAAGAAATTTTCACTAGAGGTAGAGGATAATATGTGGAGAGCATCCACTTCCAGAATGGGAATATCCCATTGATATGAATTGTTATGTATGTCCAATTAGTGACAACAAGACCATATAATCAACACACATACCCAATTCTAAATTCATCTCATGGTGTGTAAGGAAAATAGGTTGCAATTAATATGAAGATGAATATCACTTCATCAAACAATTAGGAAATGAAACTTAATATGTTGTAAAAATGAATGTCTTTCTAACATACCCAATGTCTCATTAATTAATGGGTGGAACTTGATTAAAGCCAAGGTCGAGAATGAAATAAGGGATTTTTTGTTTAATTCATTGGAATCAAATGCAGTTATAAACATGAGTGACAACACAAATAAAATGATTTTTCTTAACATGAAATTTGATGGCAGTGGGGTTTGTCAAAATTCATGGTATAAATCTTTTTTTGTATTAAGAGCCACCTTCTTTAGTACAACAAGAAATTTCTAAATGGTGACACAAGAGAAATAAATGGAAATTGCGGGTTAGAAAAACTAAGGCATAATACTTTAGCAATAATAGCTAAACTTTGAAAGAGAATGAATGAAAATTTATATATATCTCCTTGGTAGACTTGTTAAGTGCATCAATATGTCACAAGGATGCTCTCATATTATTTCTTGCAAATTATACATAGAAAATTGGTCTTCAAAAGTTTAATGAGGACCTTGACAAGCTTAAACTTCCTCCATTATTGTAGTCCAACTTAAGAAATATATGGAGAAGGAATTTTATATATGTTAAAATTACAAAAAACACATTATTTCCAAAGTGTGATGAGTGCTGTGAAAATTTTCAAAAACTTAGAGGAAGGACTAACCCATCAATGATAAAATATTTGCACCAAGTTAAAAAATTCCACAATGAGTACATTACAAGTTATCACTCAACCTACTATGTTCATAGTTTGAAATCATAGGGGAACCCTAGAAAATGCTTGAGCATTGTGCATGAAAACATGTACAAGATGAAGACTTGCATACCAAGGTTGAAAGGGAAGGAAAATTTAGTTACCATTGCCTATAATCTCCTATTTCATCTAACTGACATGATTACACATGGGCATTGGAGTAGAGGTTTTGGTCACTTTGGCCTCCCCTTTCTAGATACAGGTTCAAAGTTCATTGTATCCTCCTTATCTTTATGCTTGAGCATGTAATAGGACCTAGTGGTTGATGAATTTAGGAATTTGTTATACAAGAAAGTGTCTTTAATACATCCATTCCATGATACAATTTTACAAAATGATTCCTATGAAAAGCCTTGATAATTTAAGAGAGATTCCATGTAGGCTTTATCAATGAAAAGAGATTCCTTGAACAAAATTCCACTTGATTTATTCTTGAAACTCAACAATTGTGGAGGTGACAATAAGAACCTCTACCTCTTTTTCTTTCATCCATGCTCACAACAAAGAATATTTTTACAACAATATATGTAGTCACATCCATGAAGATATAGATGGAACATATGGGAGGTTATAAACTCAACTAAAAATACAAGATATATTATCACTACCGCATACCATGGAAAACTATATAAGAATTCAATATGAATGAAAATTCACTCTGTACTTGATTGAGGAGCTTTATAACTTTAATGACTTTGAGGGGAAACACTTATTGGATGGAAGTCAAAAGATTGTGTGTATCAAATTCCCTTAATAATTCAAATTTAGTATGGTTCATGGAACCCTTATCATGCAATATAAGAAAACTATTAGGGATGATCATTGGTATAATTACATAAATATTTGGAAAAAATGGGCTAATAGTAGGCCAAACCTACCTAATGGAGAACCTACATTGTCACCATTAAAAACACTAAAAGAGATGGAAGACTTAAAGAAAGGAATAAAGTCATAAATTACTCATTTTAGTGAAGCAATGGAATATGGATGGGAAGAATATTGGCTTCCAAAGATAACTTATTGATAATAAAAAAATTGAAGGCTTTAGATGCACCCTTAGTCAATCTAGCAAGACCAATATGTTCTTTTTGGCAGAAAACAAGATAAGAAAAAGACACAATCATTGATACTTAATAATGACCTTATATCACGGATGAGTGCCTGAGTCAAAGGGTTACTACTATTGATGAAATAATGTGGGTCCTTTTTGTAACAATCCTATAGAATAATTTGATCCAAGAAAAGGTGAAGACAAATCATATGCTCAATATATGATCAAGTGATAATAAGACAATATGGTTATGAAAGGAATTAGGTGATGTTTACAAAGATACATATGATATTGAGAGATACAAGGTTCTAGTTCAATGGTGGAAACCCAATGGAGGATATGTGGGTTGGGATAGAAAAACTAAAGAGTGGAAAATTGGAAGAGATAAATATGATATCATTGATGTGGATAGCATCATATGGGTGTGGAAACTATGAGAAAATCCAAGGAAAATAAAATAAAAATAAATGAAAAGGGACATAAGCAACAACAAGTGGAAAATATATGTGATGATGAATGAGACTTCCTTATAGTATTTGAATAAATATAATGATCTTTTCACTCTTGACCTAGGATGTGGGTTTTAAGAGAAATGTATTGATATTATATGATGAACACGCCTTGGAATATTTTTCTATTAGGAAAATATTTTGTAATATGGTATAAATGTCAATGAAAAATAACATATTATATGGATTCATCCAACTTGTTTAGGCTATTGCTTTCTATGAAAAATACACCATGTTAGAGTAATTTTGGAAATAATAATCACACTATTTGAAACCAATAATGACACGATTGGAAACTAATAATCACACTATTGGAAACCAATAATCACACTTTTCAAAACCAATAATCACACATTTGAAAATCAATAATCAAACTCTTGGAAATTGATAATCACACTTTTTGAAAACCGATAATTGCATATTTGAAAATCAATAATCACACTTTTGGAACATGATTTAAGTCTAAATTCTCACTAGGGAGTTTCAAGTTCACATTCCTTATTTACTTCGCTAAATGCAGGTCTATACAATCAAGAACCTCATGGGCTCCTTCTTTAAGCCCTTCTCTTTTTTCAAAAAACAAATTCGGGCACTAGCCCTTTTTCTTGGGCCCCGAACGCATGTGACCCCAGGCTATGACTGAGTGTTGGATACTAGGAACTTATCTTGTTCTTTGGGCCTCCATGGCTCCTAAATTCGGGATTCATAGGTTTTCCTTTCAACTCTTCTCATTCCCTCCTAACATTGAAGTGGATAACTTACGAACAACTGCTTCTTCGGAGATTCGGGAGATCTTCCTTCATCACAATCCATTTCCTCTGAACGCCAAATCTCTAAGAGTCTAGAGTCTTATCAATAATCACACATCAAAGTGGATGATACGTGTCAAAAACAAGGCATGAACACGTGGCCAAACTGACAAGTGACACATGGTCCAATTAATGGTGGGCACATGTTTGGTTCTCATTGGTACAACACACATACCAAAGGCATGAAACAAATTGACACATGGCATTCTTATAGTGGTCCACATAAACCTAGTTGATGTTAGCATGCCATGGGAATTATGTGACTTTGGAGCTTCGGGCTTCGGCAGACTTTACACCAGCACAACTCTAACCTGCCAAACGTCAAATTTTCGAATACTCAGAGGATGCAATGATCGACGGTCCTCATTCATGACTTAGATCTACGGTCAACAAGAGCTCTGGGAGTTCTGAGGCTCCATCTTGCTTTTCCTCTCAAATTACCGAATTGGTGAACTCCTAGAGTCTTCATTAGAAACCACGCACTAGAGGGATGCCACGTGGAAGAACACACAAAGGGTACATGTGTCACAATCTGAGGGGTGACACGTGCCAATTCCCAAATGGTCATAAAGTCCTGTCAAAAGTACAAAAACAAGTGACACATGGAAGACTTAAGGTAGATCCACGTCACCCTAGGTGACGTCATCATGCCACATCATATCTAATGCTTCCGGAATTTGACACTTTGGACTTCAGGAGATTCCATTCTATCACACCTTATAACTCCCGAATGTCGAAGTTTTGAATCAAGTACACATCACTTCAATGCTCCGGGACTTTGGAGGATTTCGTTGTTGAGCACCACACAACCCTCGGGCTGTTGAAACTCTGAACATTGCTTAATTTGTGGACACATGTCCTTGGAAATGGATGGTATGGATTGGTTCCTGAATTTGGGACTTCAGGCTCCGGGACTTCGAAGATCCGGAATTTCTTCCTTCACCATCCATTATTTCCTCCAAACGTTGAATTCCCAAATCTCTTAACTTTTCTGGGGTCCACGTAGTGG
Organism: Picea engelmannii; assembly: GCA_009831015.1. NCBI lineage: Eukaryota > Viridiplantae > Streptophyta > Pinopsida > Pinales > Pinaceae > Picea > Picea engelmannii. The sequence continues at coordinate 379,936 of ML783599.1, forward strand.
AATGCTTCACAAAACAAAGAACATCTATTACACGAGTTTTAGCACTGTGTAAAAACACCTGTAAGCTACAACATGTTTCAGCAACTCATGTAAGCTATAGGAAAGTGCTTCAACAACGTGTTTCAGCATGTGTTTCAACAACATGTTTCAGCACATGTTTTAGCAAAAAAAAAAAAAAAATAAGTGTATCACTCATGCATCATACAAAGAGATTGATCAAGTGACACAAGGCATGCTTAGAGTAGGTCCACGTCACCCTAGGTGACATCATCATGCCACATCACTCCAAGACTTCGGAGCTTCGTGCTTCGGCCCCTTTTTCAACAAAAACTTAAAACTGGTCAATCAAGCACTTCTTCCAGTGATCTACAATGTAGATCCACTCTGAAACTTCGGACCTCCAGGGATTTTTCCTCTTTTATGACAAGAACTTCAAACAATCAGAGTGGCGAAGTCCGAAGGACTTCAATGCTTAACCACCATGCTCCTTTTTCCAGATCTGACAGTTGTGAAGGGTCTGCCTTCTTCTAAACAGATCATGTGGCTCAAATTTAAATTTTGTAGTTCCAAACCCACGGTTATCACAGTCTCTTTTCTATGAAGATTTTATCAAACTATTATGCCTCCTTAGCTTTCCATTACCATCCAGGAGCTCTCTCAGTGTTGCTTTAGCACTTTCTACATCAAATCCTTGTGGAATTTTGACTCCAAATTCCACGTTCGTGGCCCATCCAGGTTCAGTGTTGAAACCTTCAGCTCTGATACCAGGTTCAGTGAGAAAGGGATTCTGTTGGGATTCTTCACCCAATCATTGCAGCTTTGTTTATCATCTTGATTAGAAAACAATGTGCAAGCATTCTTATAACTAGAACAACTTAGTTCTCAGTTCTTCTTTCAAACCAGCAAGCCTCATGTGCTCTCTCTTCTTTATTATTCCTCATACCCATTCATGTCTCCCTTCTTCTGCCCTCTACCCACAATTTTTACATTTATTTTCTTTCCTTTCCCAACAAGATTTTGTCGGCCAGATCAGAAAGTTTCTAGATGGGTACTCTGCCCATCTCCTCATTGAATCTTGAGGAAGACTTCCCAACTACCATCCTGACTGGTAATTAATTTTTCTAGGCCAGAAGATTGTTTTGGGTCTGTGCAATTTATATCCAGCAAAGTATCGGATTGGCAAGGGTCATCTCACCATTATTGGTTCCCCTTACCATCCCTCCCATGCATCATTACCTATATTGGCAACCCTATTTCAGCAATCATGCCACAATTTCCTTTTATTTAATAACAAAATGTATACATTACCTTCTATATCAAAGTTCATTGTCTTTCCAACATTCACATGAAAGATCTATCCATAATATTGTTCACAATAAGAATAATATTTACAATCTGGGGGAAACAGGGGCGTTATAATCCCCTCCCCCTTAAAAGGAACATCACCCTAGTGTTGTACCTTCCGTTGTGGTTTTTATGTATAGTAGTGAACAAAAATGGGTATGTTTGTTTCATGGAATCCTCCAATGCCCATGTAGCTTCATCTAGACCAAAGTGCTTCCACTGCATCTTGACCTAGGCAATGGTTTTGTTTCTGATTGGGATTTCTTTCTTGTCTAGTCTGCATTGTGGTTCTGGTATGAATTATCCCTCTGGTTCCATACGGATATAAAACCAGTTAATTATATGATTAGAATCATGTACATGTTTCTTCAATAATGAAACATGGAAAAAATTATGTGCTTTTATAGTGGGAGGAAGTGCTAGTCTATATGCTACAGGTCCCACTCTGTCTAGAATTTTAAAGGGTCCACAAAACCAAGGTGCCATCTTGGCAAAATATCCCATTTTCAAGAAAATTATTCATGGTATGATTTGAATATACACATGATCCCCTACTTTGAACTCCCTAGGAGCCCTATCTTTTCTGCATAGCTCTTATGCTTGTCCTGAGTTATCTTCAGATTCTATTTTATTTGAACTATTTATTATTTCATTTATTTTAATAGTTCTGGCCCAAGGGTTATTATGTCTACTATTTTATTCCATCTTATTGGAATGGTGCACTGTCTACCATAGACAGCCTCAAAAGGGCTCATCTTCAATGACTCCTAATAGCCATTTTTATAAGCAAAATCTACCAGTGGTAAGTAGTCTTTCCACTTCCTCGGTTGATGCATAACATGCATCCTTAAAATGTCCTCTAATATTTTATTTACCCTCTCTGTCTGTCCAATAGTTTGAGGGTGATAGGTTGTACTAAATAGCAATTTGGTTTCAAAACCAGCGAACAGAGATTTCCAAAAACTTGAAGTAAATTTTCTATCTCTATCTGATATGATTTCCTTAGGCATGCCATTCAGTCTAAATATATATTTCATGAAAATGTTGACAATATATATTTCCTTGCAAGTTGATTTCACAAGACTAAAGTGAGCAACCTTGCTCATCTTATCCAAAAATACCATAATAGCATCATTATGCTTGGTTGATTTAAGAAATTTGGTGATGAAATCCATGGAGATGGTATCCCAGTTCCACTTTGTACTTGGTAGGAGCTTCAACAACCTTGATGGGTGCATGTGCTCCACCTTAAACTGCTAACATTCTAAGCATTTAGCTAAGTATTCAGTTATTTCCTTCTTCATTCTCGACCAATAAAATAGTTTCTTGGTGGCTATGATCATTTTATGGTAACCAGGGTGACCAGTGTATGGTATTTTATGTAGTTCATCCATTATGAACCTCTTCAAGTCATTAAAATTTTGGATATACAACCTGCCTTTGTAAGTTAGCAGGCCATCATTCAGCAATTGATATCCCTCATACTTCATCCCTGTGGGCTATTTCTCTAGGCATGTTTTCATATTTTTGAAAAATGCATGTACTTCTTATGCACTTATAACTCTCTCCTTGATGTTTGATTCAAAGGTACTCATAGCTTCCAAGTGAATCACTTTCATACTTCTATTGAGGGCATCAACCACTCTATTTTCCTTTCCCTTAATATGTTTTATTTCAAAATCAAATTCACTAAGGAGATCCATCCACCTAGCTTGCCTGGCATTGAGTTTGGGCTAGTCAAACAAGTATCTCAACCCATTGTGGTTTGTCATAAGTACAAATCTTCTGCCTAGGAGGTAATGCCTCCACATTTTTAAAGCATGTACTATGGAAGTCAATTCCAAGTCATGTGTCACATAATTGATTTCATGTTCATTTAATTTTTTGGATTCATAACAGATTACATTCCCTTCTTGCGTGAGGACTCCTCCAAGTCCTTCTTTGTTGGCATCTATACACACCAAGAATTCCTTGTTTGGGTCTGCAATTTTCTGCATTGGTGCATTGGTTAAAAGGTGTTTTAGTTGGTGAAAACTCTCCTCACACTGTGTTTTCCAAATGAATTTAAATCCCTTTTTCTGTAGGGAGGTGATTGGACAACCAATCCCGGAGAACCCCTTTATGAACCTCCTATAGTATCATGTTAGGCCCATAAAGGATCTAATATCAAAGACACCCCTTGGCATAGGCCAATCCATGATGGATTTGATCTTGTCAGGATCAACTTCCACTCCTCTCTCAGTGATGACATGGCCTAAGTAATTAACCCTTTTTGAAAAGAAATCACTTACTAAACTTTATATGGAGCTTGTGATCTCTTAGCACTTGAAGCACTAACTTGAGGTGTTCTTCATGATCTTTCCTACTCTTAGAATAGATCATAATGTCATCTATGAATACCAACACAAATATGTTCAATAATTTACTGAGTACATTATTCATCATTCACATAAAGGTGATTCGTCCATTGGTAAGCCCAAATGGCACTACCACAAATTCATAGTGCCCTTACCTTGTCCTAAAGGTTGTTTTATGTATGTCTTAATCCTTGATTCGGACTTGATGGTATCCGGACCTTAAGTTAATTTTGGAAAATATTGTAGCACCCCTTAACTGGTCAAACAGTTCATAAATTATTGGCAAAGGATACTTATTCTTAATTGTCATCTTGTTGAGTTGTTTATAGTCTATGCACAATCTAAGGGTTTCATCCTTCTTCTTCAAAAACAATGTTGGTGTTCCCCAAGGGGACACACTAGGTTGGATGTAACCTTTGTCCAACATATCCTTCACTTGTAGTTTGAACTCAACTAGCTCCGGTGTACTCATTCTATAGGGTGAGCTAGACATTGGCACAGCTCCAGGTACAAGTTCTATAGAGAAATCAATATCTCTTCTTGGAGGTAGGCCCGGTACCTCTTTTGGAAACACATCTTTGTACTCTTGTAATATAGGGTAGTCCCCTAAACTCATTTTACTACCCTCAACATAGTTCAGTACTTGTATTTCATACAAAGGACATCCTTTTCTGCATTACTTCTTCACTTTAAGGGATGATGTTTGTCTCATTGAGACATGTTTTTTAATTCCCCGTAGGGTCCTTTTCTCCCCTTCCTCATATACACATTCTAAAATTTTATTGTAACATTCTAACTTGGATTTATGGGCAGCCAACCAATCCATGCCAAGCAACATGTCATAAGATCCTAGAGGAAGTATGTTTAGAGTTGTTTGAGTGGCTAGCCCATTCACAATGAATTGGCATGTTGGTATGACCTATGTTACCTTTCTTTTTGTTCCAGTTGATAGTTGTACCATCCATGATTTAACATGTTTTACTGAATGCAATTTACATTTCTCAACAGTTTGAGGGGAAACATAACTCATATTAGAACTACGGTCAATTGAAATGGAAACAAGATGGTTGGAAATTATATCTTCCATCTCCACCACTGTAGATTGGTGGTCATCTTGTCTATTATCCAGGGCTGCATAGATTTGTGGCATGATCCTAGCCACATCATCGATTGTGGTAGCTTCATGGATTTTGTAGACTCTCCTATTGTGTTTATTCCTATGTTGGAATTCCCTCAACAGATTTTCTTCCCCACATCCCCAACATTTCAAGGGTTTTCTCTTTGTATTATTAGTCTTTCCGAGGGTTGATCCCAAGGGTTTATTTCCACTTTGAGATGGAAAATTTTGTTGATACACACTTTTAGTACGAAGGATCATCTTAGAGCCTTTCCCATGGTTCTTAAATCTTGAGAGTTTAAACCCTTTCTTCTTGAATCCCAATTTACTTTCCTTTTTCCAATCCTCATGAGGTTTTTCCTTGTGCTTGAATTTCTCATAACTATACATTGCCTTCGTAACAATGTCTTCTAAGATCTTAGGTTCATCAAAATCAGTCATGTCTCGAAAGGATTGAGGAATTCTACTAATGAACCATTGCATCTTCGTCTTTTCATCCTTAATGTAAGGCACCTACCTCATCAATTCAAGGAATTTGTTGGCATATTCATCTATGGTGAATTATCCTAGCTTGACTTCATAGAACTACTTATTCTTTTCATCATAGTACCTCTCAGATAGATAATTTTTCTAAAAATATTTCTCAAATTGTATCCATGATAACTACTTCTCATGAATTCCTTTCACATTCCTAAGGTCCTCCCACCAGATGGAATCATTTCCATTCAAGTTGAAAATGGCTATTTGGGCCTTTAAATTTTTATATTCATGGCATCTGAAGCACTTATTTAGGCCAAGTAGCCAAGATTTTTCTTCTTCCCCCTTATTAATCTCATCATCAAAAGTGGGTGTCTTAAATTTCTTAAACTCTTCAGGGACTTTTTCTCCTCTTTCTTTTCCCCTGAAGGGGTGAACTGGTCACACTACTAGACAACTCCTTGGAGATGTCATTTCCCTTGCTATAGGATTCTTCATATGAGTCATTGACATTAGCATGCCTCTTGGATCCATGTTGGGCCTTCTTCGAGGTGCTTCTTCTTGTGCTGTTACTTTCAAGTCCATGTTTTTGTATCTCAGGTGGACTTTGGTTTTTCTTAGTATTATGTCCTTCCACATTACTGGCTACTGGCCCATGTTGTAGATTCCTTTGTATATATGATAGGATTTGCAGTAGGGCTGCATTAATTTCAATTTGTTTTTCATGTTCTTTTATCATCCTTTAATTGTCCTCCTTACAACTTTGTAATTATGCCATAAGGCTTCTTACAGTTTCAGATAAGTCTGGAGGGGTTTCCAACACCTTCCTCTCATCATAATTTTCTTCTTTGTTATGTGATCTTTCTCGAAACTCATGATGTGTCACCATTATTCACGTTGTACTCTCCTTGTTTTCCACTGATTGTTTGAGTGTTGATAACAACATTTTTTGTTAGTCATTTGTCCTCAAATTTTATGAACATGGGTAATTTTTTTAAGGTAAAATTATCTTCATTATTCCACATATAACATCAACATGATGTTCAGATTTAAAACAAGTAAAAACAACAGCAGGTCTCACTCTTTTCAATAGTAAATCTTAAGTAAGCTCTTACAAGTGGGTATGGTAGGGTACCCTTCCCCTTAAAGGTTTTCTACTAGAATTTATTGCCTCTCTTTCATGAGCTCCAACAGACCAAGTGTTTTTTCCCTCTCTAATACCACTGTGTCACACACCTAACCCCCTAAGTACTATTCAAAAGGATTGGGGAATAATTTTTCGCTTTCCTACAACTCTCTGAATTCTTCAAATGAGGACACCATCACCTTGTGCTCACCAAGATATTTCCAATGACTATAACCTTGTCCAAAATTGAGCTCTAGTTTGAAAGTTATGGCCTTATGAAGTTTTCAGGGCATCATTGGCCAATGGCCATCCCCTTCGCCACTTGGTATCCATGTAGCTAAACCTGTCTTGTATCGTCTGACATGGCACGATCGTGACCTGGGTCGTCATCCCTAGCCATGACATGGATGCTAGTTGTAGGGAATGTCTCTCGATTTTCATGGATATTGAGCCTTCGGCCCTTCGACACTCTCTCACAGGTCTAAAACTTCCCGGAGATGCGAATTCCATAGGGATACTTCCACTCCGAATATCTACGATGGATATTTTTCCACCCTTGGATTTAATAGACGAGGGTTCTCCACACCTAACACATGGTTTAGACGTGACAAGGAAGGAAAATGGGGGGGGAGGATCCCACACCTAACTCGTGTCTAATCCCATGACGCCACATGGACCTACCCAGGGACACCACATCACCATGGCATACACAGGCCCATCCAATCATGGCTTGACACTTCAACAAGGGGATTTCATCGTTCGATGCTTCGGCGTTTGGCCTATGCACCAACATACCAAATCTCTCGGAGTCCCGAAGTGGGTCCTACGCACGTCCTTACAAACATGACTTAGGGATATTTACAGGATTTATTTAATCTCTTTAATTAAGTAATCTTCAGTCTTACATCCATATCCTAGGTTACGCCCTACTTCAAACTCTCGAAGTCCTGAAGGTTGAAACCTCGAAGTTCTACGAGTCATCGGTCTAAGATCCTTCAAGATCTTTCTCGACCGTTTGACTGAGAGTAGTGTAAAGATAGAATAAGTGGAAGTATTAACCAGAACCAAATGATCATTACTTCTTCATGACCACTTTGTTCAGTAATACTCCGGAGAGTTTGAAAGGTTAGGATTCCCATGAGTCGCGAAATCGTGAAATCCTTCCAGTCGTCCGATCAAGTGGATATTTTGGGTATCATTTCAACCATAGATCCATAAGAGGATGATGATGAAGATTATACAGTTGATATATGATCATGATCAATGGTGCAAGACATACCTGTGGCTGAGAATTTGGTCAAGGTTTAATGAGAAGGAGAAATCCACAGTGACAGATAAGGAACCACAGTTTTTAGTCAAACCATCTAGTGGTCGTGTCCACAGGTTTCCTTCGGCAGGATTAGAGTGTTGTAAGGTTCAAACATCTCAAAGCCTTGGACCTCCGAAGTCCTAAAGCCTGAAAATATTAACCCCCTTTGGAGTGTAGCGAAGGGTTCTAGGGTCCTGGTCATATGATGGTCATGTATTTGGAGACTTTGGCTAAAGGTTTGTTAGCACCTTTTACATGTAGCGCAGGGTTCATGGGCATCGGCCTTATGGAACTCTTACTGGCTCAAGGGCTCGAGTCAGTAAGCCAACATGAAAGGTAATAAGCCTATGGATTCGGGCTTATCGCCACTTGGAACCTCTGCATGCCTCGAAAGGATATGCTTTGAAATCTTAACCAATAGTTGGTTAGGCTCATGGTTTTGATCCGGAAGTCAAATGGTACAGTGGGTCAAGGGAAGTGTCTTTCATCTATAGAACTCAAATTCTATAACATAAAAAGGGATTTCGAGGGATGGTGTTAAGCCCTAATATTGGCTCATTACTCCTTAATCGGGGCATATTACATTATTTATTTTCGTCTTTTTTCCATTAGTTGTAATTATACTTCCTAGTCTCCTATATATACCAAGGAGACATTTTCATTTTGAATCATCTTGTACTTGAACATTTATGTGGGGTAAAAGGAGGTTGCCCCCTCGAAGAGACTTATTATCTGAAATTATCTCTTTTTCAAGGCGTTGATTTCTTATTATGAGGTTTTTCTATGCTATATTGATATTTGGTTCTTAACATATGGTATCAGAGCTCAAGGTCTTGGGGTTTCACTGCTACATCTGAGACACCGTGGAATTTTTGTTATAACTTGTTTTATACAACTATTCAGAAGGAATGGCTTGGAGGATATTTATCAGACGGATCAAGGTACACTTGGTTAAAATTTCATCTCCTGGGGCCTTATACTTTCCGAGATATATCCTTTGTAAGATAGGGTTCTGGAATCATCCTGAATTGCATCATTGCGTAATTTTTGCTATAAAAAAATTTATGTAACGTTTCAGACCCTGAAATCCAGAGGCTATTCACATAAATTAGTAAGGTATCTTTGGTAGAAATTTTAGCTTATGGGTCATCTTAAATTTGTAGATACACCCTGTGGAAGATAGGGTATCTGACTAGTCCTATTGACTAGTCTCAAGCAGGTGTTCCAGGTAAAACAATCATAACTTCTTCCTAGAGTATCCAAATTGAGTGAGACTAGTTGCATTAGATATTGGATGGACCATAATAGTGTTGGTACGAGTTTCAGAATTTTATATCAATTATTTTGTGTGGGGCACGCTATACAAGTGAGATCTCCTAGAAAGGCAAAAAATCAGCAAGTTGTGGGGAAGTTACCGTAAATTCCACTTGGCATATCCAATTTTTATCATAACTATGGCATTGAAGAGAACAAATATCAGATACTTACAAAAAATAAAAGTTCATACTCAGAAGGGTCGAAATTTTGGAGATACAATAAAAGGAATATTGTCTAGCAGAACCACCTCAAAATGAAGGTTTAAAGTGATACTTGGCCAACATGCCACCAAAAAAGGGAACTTCTACACCAAATAAGCCTCTAGAAAATCCTACCTAGACTCTTGATGAAGGTGAAGAAATGTGTAGGGACATAAATGATTTACAAAAGAAGACAGTAACAAAAGATGAACTACAAGAGATGATGGATTCAACAGAAGCTAAGTTTGAGGCAATAAATACTAAGATGGACGCTTTAAAAGGGGATATCATGGAAGGATTGAAAAATTTCCTAATAGAGAGGACACCTGGAAGAGAAAATGTATCCCATGAAATTCATGATGACGACACAAGGAAGGTGAATCAAGAATGGAGAAACTCTAACTTTGGGTTGAAGACCAACCATGTTCCTAAGATCGATATGAGGAAGTTTGATGTCAAGGACCCAATCACATGGATACTTCAGATGGAGTAATTCTTTGATCTACATAATGTGCCACATACACAAAAGGTATGAATTGCTTCTTTATATTTAGAACCCAATCAATTTTTATGGTATTGATGTCTTTGTTCTCGCAAATCACTCATCACTTGGACAATTTTCACAAAAGAAATGATAGCACACTATGAGGATACAAGGAGCAATACCTTCTTTAGCCAATTGATAAATCTCAAGCAAAAGGGTTCAGTTACCGAGCACATTGAGAAC
>ML783599.1:432260-457178 GCA_009831015.1 Picea engelmannii
ACAACATGATGTATACTATCCATCCATGGGTGTTGTATCTGCATGTGCATTTTCCTTCATGTCCAAATACCTTCATCAATCTTGTAGTCCAAAACCCATGACTAGGGTTGACATCAATGACAACAACCAATCTTCCAACAATTTATGGTTCCAACACAAGGTCTCTAACTTCTCCGTTGGTTCTAGGATGGATGCATAGTTGTGGATAAACCACCTATAATACCCATTGTCTCCCAAAGTGGAGTGCAACATCTTAAAATTGGTCAAGGTAGGAAAATTCACAATTGTTAGTATCTTAGCTAGGTCCACCATAACACCTTCCTTGCAAAAAATGTGTCCTAATAGTGCTCCAAAATTTGTGCCAAAAAGATACTTCTTCAAATTGAGGGAAATGTCTAGAGTCTTTAAAATCTTGGTACAAAAGGTGTTGCAACTCATCAAAATAATCCTTGTATCCATCATCCTATACTAACTTCCTATAGTAAAGTGAGTAATCCAACTTTTACTCTCATTCCTTAAGGGTGGTCATTTTACAGTGTTGTGGACAAATTGTTGTAGGGAACCAATGTTGTCATTGATTAGTAAACAAAAGTTTATTAATGATCATTAACATTGTTTTCATATAAGAAATTTTACTAGTATAAGATAAAGTATTACAAAATTGTTCCTAAAACACATTCTATTCTCTAGTGTTCCTTTCATTCTCATGCAAGTACCAAGCTCAAGGGATCATCCCTAGGGTGTGCATGAACTTATGCACCCAAAATTCAAACTAAAGACCTACCCTGGCCCATTTTTGTAAACAATTCTCAAGGTGAATGGTAGGCTTTATCTTACCTTCATATAGATCTACAAATTTTATAACTTCCCCATTGTTTAAGAATATGCCTTGGCATCTGAAATCAGGAGGGTAAACAAACCTATGGATCATTGATGGTTGAACTGCAACCCGTGTAGTTAGGTTCTTATTATGTGTATCCCATCAACAAGAATGAGTGGCTTTTAGAACTACATCCAAATAAAGTATATGTTGTTCCTCCACAACTCTATATTCCATCACATACAATAATTCTTCCACCTCTCTCATCCCATCATAAATGGGAGGGTCCCACAACTTTGTACCAATCCAAAAAATATAGACAATATGGTAGCACATCTTCTACTAGCATACAACTCATTACTATAGTCCTACCAATGATACATCACTTCTTTTAAATCAATATCAAAAGAGTGAATTATTCACCAACTAAATGTTCTATCTACAGTAGGGTTAATATAGTCATCCCTCTTTCCTAATGTTAAATTGTAAATCTTATCAAGCATCGTGTCTTCAAAATAATCTTCAGTGGGCTCAATATATTGTGGTCCTTGATAAGAGTCTAATTGTTGCACCACTATAGTACCAATATCTAAAAATGGCATGGCCTCCCTCTTTAAATCAATAATGGCACTCTTATCAAAATCCAAATCTATCCCTGGAAAGTAAGGAAATGGTCTCTCTCATGCATAATCTTGAACACTTCAAAATTTGCAATTTTTTTAATGCCTACCAACTCAACATCTACAATCTCCAATCACCCAATAGGAAATATGTGATATTCGTTTTCAAATAACAACTAAATGGGAGAATACACTAGCTTGCGTCCTCCCAATTCCTCCTAATACTTCTTCATCATATTGTTGACATCGGACCCTATATCCAACTTTATTTCCTTGAAATCATACCCATCTACCTAAGAAACTAAGAAGAACTCTCACACTATCCTAATATTTATCCTTTTTAACCTTCTTAAATATATCTTTGGAAGGTTAGCAACAATAATAGAAGAATCTTGTTCTTCAACTCCTACTAATCGATGGAGGAAAGTGTGAAACTTCTTTTTCAATTGATCATCTTCAAGGATATTAGTAAATAAACATAACCATTCCAACACAAGTCAAATTAATGTACCTTGGCCTTCCATAGATGGGACTCTTCTGCGACTTTGTGTACGATTTGTTGGCCCTAAAATAGGGAATATATTATTTTGTCTAACTCTTTGACTAAGAAGTACAAACATATTCCTAAAAATTTCAAGAGAATCCCTCAAGAAGGCATTTTTTGCATTGAATCAAAGCACTCAGTCCAAGCACCAATGTTGTCTCTTTTCCACTTGGTATAGGTTCAAATTTTACCAAATTCATGGCCATTTTTCATGTGCAAGCATTCCATTTTTCAATTAGGTATACACGATAATCAGTAGCATCACCACTAACCAGACAATGATTATATCGGGGTCACTTAAGGAGTGGAAAATTGTGGGGAATATGACCCACCTCAATTGTAATGTCCCCAACCACCCAAGTTTGGACACATCACTCAACCTCGACATTTTTATCTCTAAATCAACCAAACAGGAACATCCCCAGTATACTACTAGGCAATGCTACTCCAAAATTTCACTGCGCAGATTCCACTCTAAACACAAGTATGTGTAGTATCACTTGAAGTAGTGTACTCAACCTCGAACTGAGATGGGAACACTAACTTTCTCCTTTAGTCACAACATTAAGTAGCAGAAGTAACTCAATAATTGTGCACACCATCTTACTAATCACACATCCCAACCGTGCACACAACCATCTTGGTGTCATTCACCAATTATGATTTCACTATGTGCGGAGTCTATTTACCTGAACGCACACACAAATTCCATCCTCTTGTGCACACATGATACTTTCCTGGGCACTTAGCCATCCAATCCTCTTCTTTAAGACCCATAACCAAAATCTCAATATTAACTTAATATGAAAGGATATCATCAACTGACATACTCATGCACAACTACAAATACATGCTATAAGCACCATACTTACATGTGCAAGCAACATTAAGAAGAATAACAACAATTACTTATATGCAGAAACATACAATAATTAACCCATATCAAGAATAGACAAATAAGCACACAGTAAACAAGACATGCACATTAAGAACACTTATATTTTATGAAAATCACCAACTGCTCACATAACTCAGATGTTCCTCCCAACCATAGACTATGTTGTTGATAAGCTTTCAGCAACAGGTCACCCTCAAGTTGAAGCTTAACTCCACCAAGGAAAAAGGGTTCCTAGCAACAAGCTAAGGTCTGATTCTCAACATAATTTCTTTGTCCAAGGTGTTTGTTGTTGCAATTGGCCTATAGTCCCTCATTCCCCATGCACTTGTCACACCCAAGGAAGTTTTCCCCTTCTCAACTCAGTATTCCTTCGGCTACACTACTTCCCTTTCTAGGGTTACCAGCAATAGGTCGGACAGGAATTCTATGATCCATATGACTAATTCTCATCACACCAGGGCACAACACTCAACAAAACTCGCACTTGGAGAGTATGCTTACAATTTTGAAAACCCACTTATCAATAGCCAGCCTCTCACCCAAAGAGACTACTCACGGGCCTGAAAAATTGCCTCTTTGATAGTAAATTTTGATTACATCCCCTCAAATATTTACAAGTGTAATACCCCTAGGCCGAACCCCAATTGTACATATAATTAAATATAAATATTATTATCGGTTGGTGAGCCATTGGAACTCGGTTTTGGTGTTGCACGCACTTGGGTAAGTGCGCGGTAGTGACCTAGAAGTGCGCAGACTTGAGTTATCTATGCTTGCATATGTATTGAGGCTGAAGTGTCTGGATGGTTATTAGGTTGGAGAGACAGATGTTAAATGGCCAGTGAGCCAACATTGTAATATGTAATCACATGTAAACATTCATGAAAACACATCATTGTTGTAGACCAACCATGTAAAAGAGTATGGAGGGATAATCTCCACTAGATAGGGAAAGGGGGATAAAAGTTAAGGATAAGGGGCTAAGCTAGGGAGCTTAAGACAAAATGAATATTATATTGATATTCCTTAAAGTATAAAGGATGGATAATTATTTTATCCTAAGTTCTATGGATGGGGACAAGTGAGCCCAAGGTACTTCTCAACATGATAAGTGTCAAGTTGGGAATATGCATACATATAGTTTAGACTTAGTTCATTTTCCATCATTCCCTCAAGATTGCTTCATTCACTCACACAGTGGTCATCCATAGCTTGTTGTCACTGTACATGTACCTATACCTTGGTTAGATTAGGAATTGGACTGAAGAAGTGGGTTTTTAGGCCCGTGGGGATATTGAAGAGGTGGGTTCTTAGGACCATGGGATATTGAAGTGGTGATTGTCAGGGCCGTGAGAAATTCTCTCTAGGTGAGAGAATTTCTGGGAATTGATTTCCCGAAGGTGTCAAAGTACAACTACATGGCATTGAGATTTCTTGTTCGGCATGTTGTTGAAGCCCCAAAAAGAAAGTGGGGCATCCAAGTGACTGTTGAGTCAAGAAGGGGCACACTTCCTTGGGTGGGATAGTCATGTGGGGAATGAGGAATTGTAGGTTGTTATTTCAAGTTGGCACCTGTGACTGTGTTTTCATGTTGTCTAAGATACCTTATCCGGGTTAGGAATCCCTTACGTAGGTGGAGTTTAGTCCCAGCTCAGGGATGACCCACAACTGAGAGTTATGAGCAATGTAGTCTAAGGTCGGGAGGAACGTGGAAGGTATTCATGCAGTTGGTGTTATTTTAATCAAAGAAAAGTGTCAATTTGTGTTAATTCACGTGCTGCATCAATATTTATTCATTTTTTTCATGGGTTTTTCCTGTGTATGTTGCATGCGTATTCCTATTATTATTTTGTATAAATCTGTGCATTTGCAGAGTATTTGTATGTTTTAATTTGGTATCAAAGTTTGAATTTAAGTGGCATAGACCAGCAGGTGGTTGGGGATGCTACAATGTGGTATCAGAGCCCAATTTTCAACATTGATCCTGGATGGGCCGAGTTATCATAATGTTGAAGCAAAATTTCATAGAGAATTGTTTCAGAGGGTCCAAATTTCAAGTTATAGAGCGTTCAGGGAGAAAATTAGAAGCAATTGAGTGGAATTGGGAAAAGCCCCAATTTATGTTGTTAAATTCGTGGGAATTTGGGAAATTTGGCCAAGTGATGATATATTCTTAATTTAAATATCGGTCGTAGAAAAATTCATACCTAGAATTGGTCGAATTAGAAGTTCTCCTCCTCCCTTGAGGTTCTCCTCCTCCCTTGAACATGGCCTTGAGTCCTGGGAGAGAAGGGCATTCATTAGTAGGATGGTTCTCTGTGCAAATACCACAGAGTTCAATAACATTGATGGGGCATTCCTTTTTAGGGTGTTTCCTCCTACACTGATGACGAAAGATTGCTAACACAACATTTTCTTCCTCTTGTTTTCTTTTAATTCACATGGTATCTAGTTGGGAACTAATGGTGTGTAGGATATATGTTTTAAAGTTTTCCAACAGATTTCCTAGCTCAATCCTTGTGACACCTCTAGATGTAGGTTTAGAAATTCTGTTGGTAGGGTCCCTTATACTTTTTTTTGTTTTAACTTGACTGTGAGAGTATCTTTTACAGTACTCGGTTATGTTTGCAAATGGTTTTTGGTATATGTCCCCAGAACTCATAAGGTTTAACACTTCAATGCAATCATCCCTCACCCCCTTTAGAAACACAGTCCTAACCATAGTTGTATCTAAGGAAAACTGCTTAGTCTTTTGGTAATTGTATAAGAACCTTTCTAAGTAGTCTTCTAAGCTTTCTTCTTCTGATTGCTACATTTTGAATATATCATTCCTAGCATCCATAGGTCTGCAGTAATCCTGGTATTTCTACAGGAAGGTCTCTTTCATACCATCCCAATACAAAATTGTGTGTTCCCCTAAGCTCATGAACCATTGTAGTGTCGAATATTTTAGTGTGGCTGGGAAAAGTTTTAATTTCTGAGCATTATCTGTGTAATTATAGCTTCTACATAATATGTCAAATTCAAATAAAAACGAGTCAGGGTCTTTTGTTGACATACCTCTGAAATGCGGAAGTGAATATAATGGAATGTTCTTCATAGCAACGTCTTTAGCCATATCCAGTATGGGGAATCCAAATGTCTCTGTTTCATTTACTGTGTTTCCCTCTTCTTCTGCCATGTTTCCGAGCACTCTATAGGGAGGTGGTTAATTTTATCCACTGAGTGATGGTTCCACCACCAGGTTCTCTGGTATCTCTGGTTGTTCCAAGGTTTTGTGTGGTCTTCCAACAGCAAATACAACCTCTTATATTATCATTGTTTCTTCTTTTCCGGTTTCTCTTCTGGATGGGGTCGCCAGTACTGCCTCCTTTTCTTGCTGCCTTCTGTTTTTAATCTGGACAGTGGCTTCAGATCTAGTACCTTTTGTTGTTGTTGCAATTGTTTCCTTTAAGCTCTCTCCTCTAAGAATTTTTTCTGCATGAGTTTTCGATGAATTAGTATAAGGGGGGTTTTCTTTGTTGTTTGTTGTTTGTTTTTCTGTTTTTTCTGAGTTTTTAGGAGCAATAAATCTTCCTTTATTATCTCTATACCTACTTATAAAAAAATGAAATCAATGAAAATGCAAATTCCTAATTAAAAGTAGGAGGACAACCTGACTTTGGAGCAACCCCACCAAAGTGGATGCGCAGGTTCTTACCTCTCGTCTTACCGTCTTCTCTCCGCCCTAAGATTATCCTCAAATCCAATCCAATACTTCATCAAACCAAAAAATATATATATGTGTTACATGTTACCGTTTACAACTCCCCGGCAACGGCACCAAAATGTTGGTGCATAAATATATTCGCTCTATATCTCACACTCATTTAAATGTCAATCCAGGATTCGTAATCAAAAGAGTCATTACACCATATGTGCCGAGAAC
This sequence comes from Picea engelmannii, assembly GCA_009831015.1. Classification (NCBI taxonomy): domain Eukaryota; kingdom Viridiplantae; phylum Streptophyta; class Pinopsida; order Pinales; family Pinaceae; genus Picea; species Picea engelmannii. The sequence continues at coordinate 439,071 of ML783599.1, forward strand.
AAGTAACTTATTTAAGTCTATTGCATATAGGAAATAATTAATAACATAAAAATAAGATCTCTAAATTCTTCAAAATATCCTCTGAACCTAAAACTGATAATAAAACTTTAGACAAACAGTCAATCAAAGAAATGTTGTCTCAGAGAAACAAGTCTATTCATGTTAGGCACTTGTATTGAAAAGATGAACTTTTAAGAAGATTGTTTTCTGTAACAATTAAAGCAATCAATTTCAACCACTCTGTAAACAAAAGTTGACTTCAATCTCATGTAACTCAATCAAACCAACACAGGGGAGATTCAGTATGACTGAAAGACTTTATTACAGCGACAAAAGATAAAGTATCCTGGTCCTCTGCGATACTACAATCATGAAATTAAATTATCAGTCCACACTTCCCAATTGTGAGATAGCTACCTGCAATACTAAACAATCAAATGTATATTCGATATAACTCTTGTTGTTATACACCAATCAAAAATGATGAACTCAATGTTTAATCCTCAGAATGAAATAAAGACAAATCACACACACATGTTGTTGTGAACTACAAATGTAAACACACAGAACATATACAATGAGGTTTACCTTAGTTGGGGCGGTGGGCCCTTGCCGAACCAACAAGGAACCTCTTAAGGAGTTAACAGACTAAAACTTTCACTCACATCCAAGAATTGGCATAAAAGATCTTTTGTATTAATTCAACTGGTAAATTGGATCAACAATCTTTTACTTCATACATCTTGACAACAAGTATTGTCTGATTCTTAATGTAGATTTCTCTTACATTCCTTTCTACACAGCATTCCTTATATAAGGTAAGTCGATACTACCAATATCTATGGATAAACATTAAACAGTTCGGTAAATTCCAGAATTAAAATTTACAATGAATATTAAGGAGTCAACTCCATCCTCATGACATGAAGTGCATGAGCGATGGAGTCTCTTGCAACTATAGAACTAACTCGGGCGCTTCTATCCAACCGTCTTCTCGAAATCTCCACCATTATCCAGGTCCAACTGGTGCATCCCAAAATAGAGGTTTTAGTACCAGATTGCACACAGTCGCAAGTTTGGTACCGGAACAGAACAGAGCAAGGAGTACCGGAATAACACACATCTTGGTACCGGATCAAAACTGCCTTGGGGACCGGAATGGATTCGATACCGGATTACATGGTGTCTGATAGTGCCGGATAGACTGCTCATAAATCAAATTATTAGAACTATACAAAATAAAACACTTTTAATCAAATTAATTAAGGAAAGTTAAACAAACATGCTTTAAATCACCAATTACCTCTTGTAGACATGACATATCTATTAGGCATGTATTTTGGGAGGGAATAGTCCAGTATTGGTTTATATCAGAGGAAAAAAGACTTGGATAGAGGGTAAGATAGGGTATTATTTTATGGCAAAATGGAGACTCAACATTTCCCCCATGCCGAAGATGTTGCATGTCCTCATGAAATGTTATCAAAAACTGATACCCAAAAACTTTATGCACAATTGGACCCTCCTCTGTCATTCCTTAGATTGCAAAATGTTAACACCAGAAGCTTCATTCTTCAATTCCTTCTTGATCACCCTAGTGTAATGGATCAATCGCAAGACTTTGTTAAGTTTGGCAGAGACCTCCACATGTCGTTCCTTCAATTCTGCATTCTCTGCCTTGATATGCCTGTCCAATATTTTGTATTCTTCAATTTCTTGTTTCAGTCTCTCAATTTCTATTAAAAATGTTGGTTCATTCAGGGGCTGGTCTGGACTTGTTGTGAGTACTTCCTTGGCCACCATCTCTCGATCCTCTTTTTCTTTCCTCAGACTCATCAGAACCTTTATCATCATCTTTCTCCTGCTCAAAGATTTGCCTAGACTCGGTGTAAATACTTCGTGAGTGACCACCATTCGAGCTTCTTCCCCCTTCCTCAAATCCATTAAAGTCTCTATTACCAACCCTTTCGTCTCACTTATTGTTATCAGTCCTTTTATTTCGCTTGTGGCAGCTCCCCAGCCACTCTCTTTGTCTGGAGAACTTGGAATATACATAGGTTCTCTTTGAGGAGAAGGTATATTTGGAATTGTCTCCTGTTTAGCCATACTTTTGGTGGTCCTACGTATGGGTGGTGAGGCTTTCTTAGACTTTCTGACAGGGGTAGGAGTTTCTTCAAACAGCTTCCTTTTCTTTGATTTACCAATAGGGATAGGTCTAGACACCTGTACTTCCTATGTTGACTGGACCTTTATCTTACGGGCTTGAACTGTAACTTCTGGGGTTTTCTTCTACTGGCAAAATTGTATTCCTAACCGAGAGGATTGAGGTGTGGGTTCTGAAACTTGTACCTCTTTTCCTTCTGGTTTCTTTCTATTTTTACTTGTCACATTTGCAGTCCCCTTCAAGCCACCAACTGAACTCTGGGAAGGTAGAGTAACTTCAGAAATATTTTTCAATTCTTTAGGGGATTTTGGAGGGGGTTTTACAGTTGGCTCTAGTAAAATCCTATGTTGATATGTCTCCTTCTTTTGTTTCTTATTCTATGACTATTGGTTCTTAGGGCGTAGGACTGAGCTAGACGCTTCAGCTGGTGCGGAATTTTTCTTTCTTATTAACTGGAAGTCAGGGGTCTCTTCTATTTGACTGGCAGGTTCTGATGGAATTTCCATAATTTTTTTGGGAACGTTATCCAATTGATCACATGGTCCTGAGCCCTCCTTTCATTTTTTACCCCTTTGAACCAAAGTAGAGCTTACTCTCTGGAATGGAGTGGCTATCTTCTTTCTTGATATAGTAGGCTCTCCCACGACAGACTTTTATGTCACTGATTTCTCAATGAGATTAGAGCAGTTGGGCGCAGCAGTGTCTTCTTTGCCTTCTAATGCCATATCTTTCTTTTCTTTTCTGCTTGAGCTTTCATCGTGTGTCCCTGCCTCCTGTGTCTCGACTGACTTGGCTTTCTCTTGAGAAAAACTCTATTGGAGCAACTGTTTCCAACTACCCCCTTGTGTTTTTAGAGTATGAACAACCAGAAGTTTGATTAAACCGTGATGATGAAGACTGGTCTTGGGCTTCTTAGAAACTAACCTCACCCCTCTTTCCATTTTCATTAGACTCATCCATAAAAAATGGGGGAAATTTATCTGTGGTCCTCCCTCAAAATGTGACAAAATCTTTAAATGATAAATGAAGGTCACAAAATACCTTCCCTCACAGGTGAGGAATTTCTACAGACTTATAAGCATTGTCCAGTACTTTTCTTTGATATAGCTCCGAGGGAAGCCCTTGGTCCAATCGGCGTCGTGATGTTCTAGTTTGAGGAATTGCTAACAAAGCTTTTTGTCCATGATTAGTCTTTTGAAGTATCTTTCTCCAACCATCAGGAGACTCGTAGCCTCTGCTATAGTAGCCTCTGTAATTTTTAACTTCATGTCTCCAAGCTGCACATTCTCTCCATCATATGTTTGTGCAAAGCTGAGAGAAATTCCTTCATGATGGCCCCTGAATTTCTCCAAGAATGGTACCCAACCTTCCTGTTCATATTTTTTCTTACAAGCCTGATATTTTGTGGTTTCTTTGTATATTTGAAATATTGGCTCATGTCTATTGACCCCCATACTATTTTAAGAAGTTCTTTTGGGTGGATAAGGCAGAGAAAGAAGGTTGAGGGTGAGTACCAGATGATAGAGTATCGGTTGGGAGAAACACATACGGGATACGAGGTATAGGGTGTATGTAGATAGTATGATAACAAGGGTAAATAATGCTCATCTGGGTGGCGGAGCCATCCAGAGGAGCATTTATGAATAGAAGTGTAGATTACAATGGTCACGTCGATCCTCATGATGATATGGCAAGGTAAGTCGGATCTACTAATGGTTTCCAGATTTGTGGGAAGCTTGGTGGTGGATGACATTTACAAAAGGAGGTGGTCGTTATGATCGGGACTTGTGTATCTGAAATCGACTCGGATCATTACTTGATATGCTGAGATTCGTGGTTCACGTCATCTCATATAGTATGGCAACTAATCATGGGGTTTATTTATCAGATAGACAGTGGGAGTTTGATCCGATAAAAGACATCGTGTTTTTTCATTTTTGTTGTTTCGTAGGACACTTCCTTCTTACGGTGTGGGATCTAAGATTTCTACAGAGATTCGTGAAAAAACAAGGGTACGTCATGATCCAAGATAAATCAGATGTTCTAAACACATATTTAGTCTAATTCCTTTAAATAATATGAAAAAATGTAGAATATGTATTTCCTCGCACTAATAATTTGACAGCGACTTAGAAGCATGATGAAAGATACTCGTCATATTCTTACCAGTACTAGATCATTTAAGTACTAGATCACCTGTGTGTAGAATTTGCAATTGATACAGGATCACCTAAGTGTCTGATCACCTGTGTGTAAGACTTGCAGTTGGTACAGGATCACCTGTGTGTAAAATTGCAGTTGGTACCGGAATAGCTCACAACACCTTCTTTTATACTGAATAGGATCTGGTACCATATAGGCAAAGAGAGATGATTTGGTGGTCCTTCATACACAGAGATGATCAGATAAGCACAAAAATGAACTTTCTTGAGCTTAAGAAACTTGATATTGATTCTGGTGACAGTGATTTACAGAAATCGCTGGTGTTCTATGGTCAAATTTGTCTGAAAAATCATGCAGTTGCCAAAGTTTATAGAGAAATAATGCAGGAAATCATTATAATAGGAGGGTACTCTGTAATGACCAGTAACTGAGATGACATAACTCCTTTTCTTCTGGAACCAAGGTGACCACACTTTTGCTGGAATTTCCTCTTTTATTACAATGTGATAATGATCCTAACTACTACTTTTCTGTGGATTTTTATCAAGCCCAAATTAGTTAATGATCAGCGGTATTTTTAGTTTTATAGAGTCTAAAAAACTTAGAGGAAACTCTCTACACTGTCCCGTGGATTTTTGTTGAGCCTGGGCCAGTTCCTGCTCGCCAGTGTTTTCAATTTTAAAGAGTTTGAAAAACTTAAAGAAGACTCTTTCTGGTAGGTGTCCTCCTTATTTGTTTATCTACATGGGAACACCACCGATTTTCTTTTGTCTTTGTTAGTCAAAAAATAAAGAAAAACTTCATCTCATGACACACCTATGTACAGAAAAATAATTTATACAATTTGAACTTACTATGGTAGGTCAACAGGAGGGAAAACCCTCTCGATTACCAGTTGTATTTCAGCAGTCTGAAGAACGTTTTTGAAGAAATCCTCCTTTGACAACGGTTTGTGATAAACCTTCAGCCAATGTCCATTTACAACAAGGGAAGTCTTCTTTTCATCAATAGTTTTTATCCTTACTGCACCATTGTCATATACTGTATCAACCTCATAGGGCCCCATCCATCTGGTAGACAATTTGCCTTTGAAATTTTTAAATCTGCTATCATAGAGGAGGGCCCAATCACCTGGCTGGAAGGACTTTTGCTTAATGTACTTGTTGTGCCATTTGGTCCTTTGTTCTTGTATCAGGGTGGTTCTTTGTAGAGCATCTTGCCTTATCTCATCAAGCTCGTTCAATTGTAATAGCCTCTATTTTTTAGTTTCATTCAGGTCCATTCCTAATTGCATGGAAGATCTGAAGGTCTTTACTTGAAACTCTATGGGCAATAGTACCTGCTTCCCATATACCAACTCATATGGTGTATGGTCTGTTGTATTTCTCCAGGCTGTCCTATAGGCCCACAAGGCCTCAGGCAACCTATCAGCCCAGTCTTTGTGATGTAGTTGAACAGTCTTAGTGAGAATGGCCTCTATCACTTTGTTGGTCGATTCTACTTGGCCATTGGCTTGGGGGTGATAGGGTGAAGACTTTATGTGTCTGATTTTGTATTGTTCGGTAAGGGCCTTAACCAAATTTGAGGTGAATTGTGTTCCTTGATCCGTGACTATTTCCCAAGGTACCCTGAAGTGAGTGAAAATTTCCTCAAACAAAAAATCTACAACAGATTGTTCATTGGCTGAATACAAGGCCTTGGCTTCTACCCATTTTTTTACATAGTCTATGCAAACTAATATGTATTTTTTCTTCTATGACATGGGATTGATAGGTCCTACAAAGTCTAAGGCCCATTTTTCAAAGGGTTCAATGGCTACTTGGGCTTGGAGTGGCATTTCATCGACCGATGTAGGTCTTCCCATTCTTTGGCAATCATCGCAGAAGGCCACGTATTTCTTTGCATATTTAAAAATGGTCGGCCAATAATAGCCAGATTGTAAGATTTTGTAAGTTGTCCTTTTGTTAGAAAAGTGGCCACCACATGGGCCATCATGACAGGCTCTGAATATATCCTGCATTTCGTCTTCCCAGACACATCATCTGATTACCAAATCAGGTCATGTTCGGTATAGGGTATCTTCATGCCACATATAATTGGCACTTAGCTGAATGATTCTCTATTTTTCTCTGGATGTCATACCTTGAGGCAGCTTGTCGGTTACCAAATAGTTGGCTACATCTGCATACCAAGGGGTGAAAGTAGAAATAGAAAATAAATTATCATCCGAAAAATCATCATCTATTGGAGTATTGTCACCTGTATGGATAAGCCTAGACATAAAATCAACAACCAAGTTATCTCTTCTAGGCCTATCTATAATAGTGATATTAAATTCTTGTAGTAACAAGAGACATCTAGTTATTCTAGCATTTGTAACAGATTTATTCATTAGAAATCTGATAGTTGAGTGATCTGTGTGCACAAAAACTCTGTATCCTGTTATATAGTGTCTAAACTTGTTGATGGCATGTACTACTGATAAGAATTCTTTCTTTGTGACAGTATAGTTTGCTTCAGCAGGTGAGAGGTTCTTACTAACAACGTATGTAGCATAAGTAATATGCCCTTCCCTTTGTCCTAATACGGCTCCCAAAGCAGTATCTGAGGAATCTATACATATATGGAAAGGAAGAGACCAATTTGGACCTCTCAAAGCAGGAGCACTTGACAGTTTTTTTTTTAAGATTTTGAAAGAGATTTGGCATTGCTCATCCCAATAGAATTCAGCATCTTTCGTTAACAGTTTGAAAAGGGGGGCTGCTAGGTTTGTAAAATTTTGAATAAACCTCCTATAGTAGCCGGCATGCCCTAAGAAACTTTTGAATTACTTTTGTAAACTAGGGATCTTAATTTGGGAGATAATGTCGATTTTGGCAGGGTCCACTCTTATTCTGGTACTGCAGATGTGGTGACCTAGAACAATTCCTTCAGTAAGCATCATTCTTGATTTTTCGTGACTGAGTGAGAGGTTGGTCTCTCTACATCTAACCAATACCTTCTTCAAATTATCCAATGCCTGTTGGAAATCATCCCCATATACCGTGAAGTCATCCATGTAGACTTCCACACAATCATTGGTCAGATCAGAAAAAATAGCCAAGACAGCCCTCTGAAAGGTAGGAGGAGAATTACATAATCCAAAGGGGAGAACCCTATAAGCATAGGTTCCCCAAGGGCAAGTGAATGTGGTCTTATCCTGGTCTTCTGGTAAAATTTGTATTTGGTTGTAGCCACTAAACCCATCCAGAAAAGAAAAGTGCCTTTTTCCCAGATAAAGTATCCAAGACCTGATCTATGAAAGGTAAAGGGAAGTAGTCTCTGTAGGTGGCCTTGTTTATCTCTTGAAAGTCCACACAAATCCTCCATTTCCATTTTTTATTTGGTACAATGACTAATGGGGAGACCCATTTTCTATCTGATATAGGGTAAATGAAATTGGCTTGTAGGAGTTTTTGGAGTTCTTCCTTTACTATATCTTTCAAGGCTGGGTTCATTCTTCTCTGAGGTTGTCGGATAGGTCTGATTTTATCATTAGTGTAAATATGATGCATACATGTATCTGGGTGGATTCCTTTCATGTCAGAGTAATCCCATGCAAATGCATCAGATTGCCCCTGAATCATTTGTACCAGCTTTTGTTGTTGATCTGTTTCTAGGCTGGCATTGATATACAGGGACTTCCCAGGTCTGATTTCTACATCTTGGATAGTGGACTCCTTCCCTTCCTCTATTTACAAAAAAGTGGTTGTTGTAGAAGTAGAAGGGTGCCAAATTTCTTGAAATTCAGGGCTAAAGATGTGTGTGTAGTTGGGGAAAGATTGGGGATAGTCAATGCATGCCGAAGCAGCCAAGAATAGACTTAGGATTTGTTCTTCAGAGTGTTCTTGTACTCCTTTTACTTGTTCAAGTGTCAACAAGGGCTGGGTACAGTCCTCCTCCCCATATGGATTCTCCAACCAGAGAGGGAATTATGTGGCTGGCTGGGCGGGAGGAAAAAGGATAAGTTTCTGACTTTGATTGCCATTGGAAATTGTCATTTCTCCATATCTAAAACTGATGAATGCATCAGCAATGGCCAACCAAGGTCGGCCTAGTACCATTGGGTTTCCTGGTTTGGGGGATTTGGGGTGGATTACCAAGAAATCCACAGGATATTCCCAAGAGGCCAATGTCACTATTATATCATCTAAACTTCCTATTGGGGTGATGACTGATTTATCTGCAAGCTCCAACAAAGTTTGTGTAGGTCTTAAATGATCTAGTTGCAGTGTTTTCATAGTGTTTACTGACATCACATTTATTGTTTCCCCTAGATCAATCAATGTGTTAGGCAAGGCAAAAACATTAATTTCTATGGTTACTACTGGGTTCCCTGGATCACTATACTTGGAAGTCATTTCTGTTATAAACTTGGATAACTGTCCTACCACCCGTATGACAGGAGGTTCCTTCCTCTTTCTCCCTAGATTTTTAATGCAAAGGTCCCTTACAATTTTAGCATAGATAGGTATGTATTTAATGGCCTGTAGTAGTGGGATCTTTACACATATATTCTGGAGTTCAGTCTCTATATTATGTTCTAGAGGTTCCTCGGTTTTCTTCATGAGCAGCCTTTCTGGGTAAGGGGGATTCACTTCATGGGGTGTTTCTGCTGCAAAGGAGCTGGGAGAAGGGATTTCTTGTGGTATTGGGGTGTTTCTTTCTTCGTTCATTGGATCACTCATATGTTCTTCTCTTTGAATTGTTTGGGCACCTATTTGTTCCTCTTGGTTTGTGTGATTATGCACATATTCTTCTTGAATGACCATAGTTGGATTTGTTTTTTTTACAATCCTTCTTGACCTTAATTCAATTCCATTAAATGGAGTTGGCGTTATTACATATGTAGGAAAGGTTTGTAATTCAATGTTTTGTATAGGTTGTGTCGGTCTGTTATTTGGGTTAGGGATAGGTTGTGCAGGAATAGGAGTAGGCCGAGGAGGTTTTTGGATGGGGGCAGCCTGCATTGGTTGTTGCATGTTTGGATTCATGGGTAGTGCAAGTGATTTTTGTGGTTGTGGAGGTGGAAGAAGAGCAGGGGGGTTAAAACCTGGAAGCAACTGTGAAATATTCGAAGGATATTGTGGATAGGTAGAAAAATTTGTTGGTTGAAAGGGGACATTTCCATATATAGGTCCTCTCTACCCTTGGTGCCAAGGTTGGGTTTTTTTTTACCACTGAGGATAAGACATGGGAGGTACCCATTGCTGTTGGGGGTATTGTGTACTTGGGTCGGCAAACATGTTAGGGTTTTGTTGTCTCCATGGTTTACTAGGGGGGTAAGATGTCTCAGGTTCTCCTCCTCCCTTGAACATGGCCTTGAGTCCAGGGAGAGAAGTTCATTCATTAGTAGGATGGTTCTCTGTGCAAATACCACAGAGTTCAATAACATTGAGGGGGAATTCCTTTTCAGGGTGTTTCCTCCTACACTGATGACAGAAGATTGCTAACGCAGCATTTTCTTCCTCTTGTTTTCTTTTAATTTGCATGGTATCTAGTTGGGAACTGATGGTGTGTAGGATATCTATTTTAAAGTTTTCCAATAGATTTCCTAGCTCAATCCTTGTGACACCTCCATATGTAGGTTTAGCAATTTTGTTGGTAGGGTCCCTTATACTTTTTCCTATTTTAGCTTGACTGCGAGAGTATCTTTTACAGTACTCTACTATGTCTGCAAATGGTTTTTGGTATATGTCCCCATAACTCATAAGGTTCAACACTTCAATGCAATCATCCCTCACCCCCTTTAGAAAGATAGTCCTAACCGTAGTTGTATCTAAGGAAAACTGCTTAGTCTTTTGGTAATTGTATAAGAACCTTTCTAAGTAGTCTTATAAGATTTCTTCTTCTGATTGTTGCATTTTGAATATATCATTCCTAGCATCCCTAGGTCTGCAGTAATCCTGGTATTTCTGGAGGAAGGTCTCTTTCATACCATACCATGAAAAAATTGTGTGTTCCCCTAAGCTCATGAACCACCGTAGTGCCGAATCTTTTAGTGTGGCTGGGCAAAGTTTTAATTTCTGAGCATTATCTGTGTAGTTATAGCTTCTACATAATATTTCAAATTCAAATAAAAACGAATCAGGGTCTTCTGTTGACATACCTATGAAATGAGGAAGTGAAGATAATGGAATGTTCTTCATAGCAACGTATTTAACCATATCTAGTATGGGGAATCCAAATGTATTTGTTTCATTTACTGTGTTTCCCTCTTCTTCTGCCATGTTTCTGAGCACTCTATAGGGAGGTGGTGAATTTTCTCCACTGAGTGATGGTTCCACCACCGGGTTCTCTGGTATCTCTGGTTGTTCCAAGGTTTTGTGTGGTCTTCCAACAGCAGATGCAGCCTCTTCTATTATCATTGCTACTTCTTTTCTGGTTTCTCTTCTGGATGGGGTCTCCAGTGCAAAATCCTTTTCTTGCTGCCTTCTGTCTTTTATCTGGACAGTGACTTCAGATCTAGTACCTTTTGTTGTTGTTGCAATTGTTGCCTTTGAGCTCTCTCCTCTGAGAATTTTTTCTGCATGAGTTTTTGATGAATTAGTATAAGGGGGGTTTTCTTTGTTGTTTGTTTTTATGGTTTTCCTGAGTTTTTAGGAGCAATAAATCTTCCTTTATTATCTCTGTACCTACTCATAAAAAAAATGAAATCAATGAAAACATAAATTCCTAATTAAAAGTAGGAGGACAACCTGACTTTGGAGCAACCCCACCAAAGTGGATGCGCAGGTTCTTACCTCTCGTCTTACCGTCTTCTCTCCGCCCTCATATTATCCTCAAATCCAATCCAATACTTCATCAAACCAAAAATATATATATATATGTTACCTGTTACCGTTTACAACTCCCCAGCAACGGCGCCAAAATATTGGTGCATAAATATATTCACTGTATATCTCACACTTATTTAAATGTCAATCCTGGATTCATAATCAAAATAGTCATTACACCATATGTGTTGAGAAAAAGTAACTTATTTAAGTCTGTTGCATATAGGAAATAATTAATAACATAAAAATAAGATCTCTAAATTCTTCAAAATATCCTCTGAACCTAAAAATGATAATAAAACTTTAGACAAATGGTCAATCAAAGAAATGTTGTCTCCGAGAAACAAGTTTGTTCATGTTAGGCACTTGTATTGAAAATATGAACTTTTAAGAAGCTTATTTTTTGTAACAATTAAAGCAATCAATTTCAACCACTCTGTAAACAAAAGCCGACTTCAATCTCATGTAACTCAATCAAACAAACACAGGGGAGATTCAGTATGACTGAAAGACTTTATTACAGCACATGTAGACAAAAGATAAAGTCTCCTGGTCCTCTGCGATACTACAATCATGAAATTAAAATATCAGTCCGCACTTCCCAATCGTGAGATAGCTACCTGCAATACTGAACAATCAAATGTATATTCGATATAACTCTTGTTGTTATACACCAATCAAAAATGATGAACTCAATGTTTAATCCTCATAATGAAATAAAGACAAATCACACACACAAGTTGTTGTGCACTACAAATGTAAACACACAGAACATGTACAATGAGGTTTACCTTAGTTGGGGCGGTGGTCCCTTGTTGAACCAGCAAGGAACCTCTTAAGGATTTAACAGACTAAAACTTTCACTCACATCCAAGAATTGGCATAAAAGATCTTCTGTATTAATTCAACTGGTAAATTGGATCAACAATCTTTTACTTCATACATCTTGACAACAAGTATTGTATGATTATTAACATAGATTTCTCTTACATTCCTTTCTACACAGCATTCCTTATATAAGGTAAGATGATACTACCAATATCTATGGATAAACATTAAACAGTTCAGGAAAATCCAGAATTAAAATTTACATCGAATATTAAGGAGTCGACTCCATCCTCATGACACGAAGTGCATGAGCGATGGAGTCTCTTACAACTGTAGAACTAACTCGGGCGCTTCTATCCAACTATCTTCTCGAAATCTCCACCATTATCCAGGTCCAACTGGCACATCCCAAAATAGAGGTTTTAGTACCAGATTTCACACAGTCGCAAGTCTGGTACTGGAACATAACAAAGCAAGGAGTATCGGAATAGCGCACATCTTGGTACTGGATCAAAACTGCCTTGGGTACCGGAATGGATTCAGTACCAGATTACATGGTGTCTGATAGTGCTGGATAGACTGCTCATAAATCAAATTATTAGAACTATACAAAATAAAACACTTTTAATCGAATTAATTAAAGAAAGTTAAACAAACATGCTTTAAATCACCAATTACTTCTTGTAGACATGACATAGCTATTAGGCATGTATTTTGGGAGGGAATAGTCCAGTATAGGTTTATATCAGAGGAAAAAAGACTTGGATAGAGGGTAAGATAGGGTATTATTTTATGGCAAAATGGAGACTCAACAGGTTTTATGAGGAAGTTATAGGTCAAATAGTGGAGGTTAAATTTTAAGACACAAATAAATTCTGAGGGGCATAACTTTCTACTCCAGAATCAGATTGAGGAAAAAGAACAGTCTATGGAAATATATTGAACCATAGAACACATTCATGGAGCTAAATTAAAATTATGGGCATGCTAAAAAATTTTAAGATGGCATAGAAGGTACCTGTAGCATTCAAGGCAGAAAACATTAATTGCCTTGGAACTTCAGCAGGTTGTATCTAGCATCTCAGAACCCAGAAAGAGGTGAAACTTGGAAATACTGCCCAAAATATGTATATGAAGAAACTCAATTGGGATCCTACCAAAACTCCAATGGAGCAGGTGCAAAATGCACAATTACAGTTCAGATTTGCACCTAGTTGAAGTATGAACAGAATAATTAATGGACAATTTTTAAATAACCATAACTTCCTGCTCAATACTCAGAATTGAGCACAGAAGCATGTGTTGGAAAGGTCTTAGATAGTAGAATATAAATATTCACCCAGAAAATTGATCTGGGTAGTCAATTTTACAATAAATCAGAATAAATTGATGCATTATTGAACCAAAATTGTACATTATTTCATGAATGTGTTAAATTATTTAGACTAACAAGTCTTGTTGGCTGCGCATTTTGCAGAGTTATAAATAATTAGATTAGATCAGGATCAACACAAAGTTCATAATCATGGAAGATACACAGGGGGATTACAACCATGAATATGAGATAAGAGTGATGTATGTCAATATAGGCAATGAAGGTACAAATTCAAATGGACATGGAGAAGGCAAGGAAGAAAGAAAGAACTTGGTAGAGACCATAAAAAAATTTCAAAAGGATGTTCAGAGTTATAAATATTATAATGATAGGATTATGAATGACAAGGAGAAACATTGGGGATTCAACATCAATTTAATGTAGAGATTAGACAAAATAGAGAAGAAGATGGATAAGGACATCAAGTCAATAAGATCAAGGAGTCACAGGTCTCATGATGAGAGGAGAAGAACCAGAAGTGTTAGAAAATACCACCATATTTTCCCAAGGAATTCATCTAGGAGAGCACACAGTAGTTCAAGTCCATCCCCTGTCAGGAAACATAAGAAGAGATTTGGGGTGGATGCGCTACAAGGGGAAATGAACAAAATCAAACCTCCTACATTTGATGGTAAGCACAAGAAAGATGAGGATGCAAAGACTTGGCTTCTAAGCATGAGGAAGTATTTTCAATTGCATAATTACTCTTCACAAGTGGAAGGAAGAATTTCCATCTATCAACTCAAGGGAAAATCACCAATGTGGTGGGACCAATTTGTGCACATGCAACACATTGATGAGAACATGGTTACTTGAAGGGAATTCAAGAGGTATCCTCAAAATAAATACTTGACTAAGAGATACTATGACAAGAAAATGATGGACTTCTTTGAACTCAAGCTTGGGAGTATGACCATAGATGAGTATGAAAGGAGGTTTTTAGAGCTATTGAAGTATGTTTCTTTCATAAAGAATGAGAAAGTCAAGATTCAGAGGTATTTTAGTGGGCTGCCATCAGTTATCAGTGACAAGATACAATATAATGATCTCCAAACATTGGAGGAAACCATAATGCGAGCTAAATGCCTTTATGATCAGCATAAAGGAAGACCAACTTTCCAAAAATCTTGGGAATACAATAGAAAAATAAATATGGAACAGAGGAAGAAAGTAACTAAGCCACCACTCTTTAGAAATAACTCTCAGGGACAACCAGCTACTAAAGAACCCAGAAGGACAAAGACATTGGGGCAAACACCAAGGAAGACACCTATTCAATGTTGGGGTTGTGGGGGAGACCATATGTACAAATATTTCCCTCACAAAGGTGATAAAGTGAGGATTGTTCACAATGTACAACAAGTTGATACAGTGGATGACATGGGAAGAAATGTACCTAGGATCTATGTAGCCATGGATAACAAGCAAGTTGAGTTTTGGTCACATATGATTGAAGTGGAAGGTAAGATCAACAACCAACCCATTGCTATATTAATTGATTCAGGAGCTAGTCATAGTTATCTAGATCCTAATATGGTGGAAATATTTCAATTACCAAGAAATAAGCTTGGAAAACCTTGGATGGTGCAGCTGGATACAGGGGCTAAAAGAAAAATTAATGAAATGATTAAGGATTTCCCAATGGATATGAATGGACTGGGCACCAAGACAGATGTGAACATCATACCTTTAGGTTCTTATGATTTCATAATTGGTATGGATTGGTTGGACCAACATCATGTTGTCCTAGATTTTTATAATAAGGCATTTACATGCTTGGATGGGGAAAGGAACTTAAGGATAGTATAGGGAATTCCTAGGGAAATAACAATCAAAGAAATTTCATACTTGCAGCTGAAGAAAAGTTATACAAAGGAGTCTCAAATATTTTTAGCACATATAGAAGAGACAGCTAAATATAAGGTCCCAAATATCGAAGATTATGTAGTCCTAAAATAGTTCGGAGATGTATTTAAGAAAATACCAGGATTGCCACCCAAGAGAGATATTGATTTCTCCATCAACCTGATGCCTGGAGAATATCCAGCATCTAAAACCACTTACAAGATGAGTACACCATAATTGAAGGAATTTCAAATGAAACATGAAGAGCTTCTAAAGAAGGAGTATATACGCCCAAGTGTTTCACCTTGGGGTGCCCCAATATTAATTGTGAAGAAAAATGATGGAACGTTGAGACTGTGCATTGATATTAAGAAGTTGAACAAGGTAACTGTGAAGAACAAGTATCCTTTTCCAAGGATAGATGACCTCTTTGATCAGTTGAAAGATGAAAAACTATTCTCCAAGATTGATCTCAGTTCAGGCTATCATCGGGTAAGAATTAAAGAAGAAGACATCAGCAAGACTGCCTTCAGAACAAGGTATGGTCATTATGAGTCCACAGTGGTTCCATATGGGTTATCATATGCACCAGTTGTCTTCATGTGTTCAATGAATGGTATTTTCATCTATCACTTAGATAAGTTTGTCATTGTATTATTGGATGACATTCTTATTTATTCTAAGTCTAAAGAAGAGCATGAACAACACTTGAGGATGGTATTACATGTATTGAGGGAGCATTAGTTGTATGCCAAATGGATATCAGTGGATCCTGAGAAGATAGAATCCATTAGAGGATGGTTAGTGCCAAAGAATGTGACAGAGGTCAGGTCATTCATGGGCCTTGTAGGCTACTATAGGATATTTATTGAAGGATTCTTAAAGATTGCACACCCAATCACTTCCTTGCAAAAGAAGGGTGTGAACTTTCAGTGGACATTGGATTGTGAAAATATTTTCCAACACTTGAAGCAATTATTGACAAGTAATCCAATATTAAGAATTGTTGATCCAAAGGAATACTTCATTGTATGCATTGACGCATGTAAAGAGGGACTTGGGGGAGTTCTTAGTCAGAATGGACATGTGGTATGTTATAAATCAAGGAAATTAAAGGAGCATGAAAAGAAATATGCTACTCATGATTTGAAATTGGCATTCATAGTGAATTCCTTGAAGATGTGGATGCACTACCTTATGGGAAAATGATTCGATTTGAGGACAGGTCATAGTGGTCTAAAATATTTATTTGGACAACCAACTCTAAATTCCAGGTAAAGCAAGTGGTTAGAATTTCTCAGTGAATATGACTTTGGTATAAAGCATATCAAAGGGAAGGAGAACAAGGTGGTTGATGTACTTAGCATAAGGGTGCATGAGTTGCATGCTACGGCCATTATCATATACCAAGCAAATTTGGAAGACAAAATATTAGAGGCTGCAAAATTAGATTTGTAGTACATGGAAATAATAACAAAATTACAACAAGGTATTTTGCAGCAGAAAATTGAAGACTATAAGCTAGAAAATGATGAAACTCCCATGTACAGGGGAAGAATTTAAGTGCCAAATTCTCAAGAGTTGAAAAATCCAATATTGGGAGAAATGCATAAAGTTCCTTGTGCTGGGAACCTAGGTTACCATAAAAATATTGCAGTTGTCAAGAGAAAATATTATTGGCCATGCATGAATAAAGAAAAGAAGTTGTTGATTTTATTGAGAAATGTTTGGAATGTCAAAAATTCAAGGCTGAGCATAGACACCCAACTATTTTTCTACAGCCATTGCCCATTCCTAAGTGGAAATGGGAAGTTGTAACAATGGATTTCATCACCAAGTTTCCCAAAACAAGAAAGCAACATGATTCGATCATGGTAGTGGTAGATAAGCTCACTAAAGATTCCCATTTCATTCCAGTAAATCTCACTGACAAGGCAGCTAATATAATTTATATTTATATGAGAGAAATATCTCGATTACATGGAATACCCAAGACATTTGTGTCTGACATAGATCCAAAATTTACATCAAATTTTTGGAAAGGAATATTTAAGGGATTTGGTACAAATATGCATTTTAGAACAACTTATCATCCAGAGTTAGATTTGAAAATAGAAAGGGTGAATCGGGTGATGGAAGACATGCTAAGAATGTATGTGATGGATAAACTATCCAAATGGAATGATTTTTTGCAATTGGTGGAATTTTCTTATAACAATGGGTACCAATCATCTTTAAATATGAGCCCATTTGAGGCACTTTATGGCAGAAAGTGCAACACACCAGTAAGTTGGGACAACCCAGTCGACAGAGAAATGGTTGGGCCATAGTTACTCAGGGAAATGGAAGAGAAAATAATGAAAATAAAATAGAATTTAAAGGATTCCCAAGATAGGCAAAAAAGTTATGTTGATAAGGGAAGAACTCACATGGAATTTAAAGTGGGTGACCATGTGATCTTGAAAGTAAAGGCCAACAAAAGTTCCCTGAAGTTGGGAAATTGTTCAAAGCTGGCAGCTCGTTATTATGGGTCGCTTGAAATCCTAGAAAGGATTGGGCATGTAGCATACATGCTTTCCTTGCCTGCATCAATGTCTATTCATAATGTATTCCATGTATCAGTGCTCAAAAAGTATGTACCCAATGCTAATCATGTCATTGATTGGAATGTGATTTAGGTGGAGCAAGAAGATGTATTTCAAGTGCATCCGGTGTGCATATTGGAACAAAAGATCAAGTAGCTCCAGATGTTATCGGACTAATCGGTAGATGCGAACACTAACTGATCTCCCTAGATCCACCTAGATCTAGAACAAAACACACCAGAACATGACGCTTTCCTTAAGTTTTAGATATTGAATTTACTAACTAAAGAGGGATAGGTGACATACCATTTAAACGTCACTTCCTCTCACCAT
>ML783599.1:462798-493346 GCA_009831015.1 Picea engelmannii
CAACCATGGCCTTGATGTCATAAGGTCCCTTCCAACTGTCCTTCGTTCCCCACACACTTTCACTCCAAGAATTCTGAGAGCACAGATCTGATAATATTCACAATCTATCTTGACAAAGTGGCTCATCTAGCCAAGCTAAAAATTCTCCAAAGCTCAATCCAATCCAAGCTAATCCCAAAAGCTCCAAAGCTAACCAAAAGATAACTTTCTCCATGAGAACTCCTCTCCTTTTATAAGTTGAAGAGGATAAGGTGAGGAGGTTAGAATTATCCCACTAAATCATGAAAGCGAGTAAGATCCAAACCATTCGGATGCCACCTCACCATAGAAGTTTCTCCTTCTAGAAGATTCGAGAAAACGCTTGTTTTTCCCATGTGTAGGCATTCTCGCACCCTGCCTATAGAGCAACCTGCGAACATCTCTCACCCTAGCTATGGTGCAACCTACGAGAATCAGGCATTCTCGCATCCTGCCTATATAGCAACCTGCGAACTTCCTTTTTTACAGGGTTTTTACAAGGGAAAATGCAACTTCATTTCTCAGGAAAAGTTCTTCTCCCTTCTCTCTTCAGGAACTCAAGCCACTGACCCCTCTGAAGGAAACAGATAGGTTTACATCATTAACAGTCATACGGATGACGAAAATAATGTGTAACACCATAATCAAACCATGGGGCTAGTAAAGGTCTAATGGACCTGGTACGATCCTGAAGATGCAACTTGGGAGCACGAGGATGCTATGTGGAAAGAATACCCACATCTTTTTGAAGATTTTTAAAATTTTGGTTGTATATATGTATATATTGCACTGAGGTCAGTGCATAAATAAGGGGGAGGTGAATGTAATGCCCCTGGGCCGAACCTCAATTGTACATGTAATTGTAAATGTAAATATGCTTATAGGATGGTGATATGTTGGAACTTGGTTTTGGCGTTGCGTGCACTTGGGTAAGTGAGCGGAGTTTCATTATCAATATAGGGGTGCACAAGTCATAATGTTGCATGCACTTTAGTAAGTGCATGGTAGTGACCTGGAAGTGCGTAGAGTTGAGTTATCTATGACTCCATATGTATTGAGGCTGAAGTGAATGTGTGGTTATTAGGTTGGAGAGCCAGATGTTAAATGGCTAGTGAGCCATCATTGTAATATGTAATCACATGTAAATATTAATGAAAACAAATCATTGCTACAGACCAACCATGTAAAAGAGTATGGGGGCCTAAACTCGACTAGATAGGGAAAGGGGGCTAAAAGTTAAGGATAAGGGGCTAAGCTAGGGAGATTAATCCAAAAGGAATATTATATTAATATTCCTTAAAGTATAAAGTATGGATAATTATTTTATCCTAAGTTGTAAGGATGGGGACAAGTGGCACCAAGGTAGTTCTCAACATGAAAAGTGTCAAGTTGGGAACATGCATACATATAGTTTGGACTTAGTTCATTTTTAATATCGCCTTAGGATTTCTTCACTCACTCACTCAGTGGTCATCCATAGCTTTATTTCACTATACCTGTATTTGTACCTTGATTAGCTTAGGATCTGGATTGAAGAAGCGGGTTTTCAGGCCCATGGGGATATTGCAGAGGTGGGTTGTCAGGCCTGTGGGATATTGAAGAGGTGGTTCTTAGGAACATGAGAAATTATATCTAGGTGAAATATTTTTTGGGAATTGATTTCCCAAAGGTGACAAACTACATCTACATGGCTCTGAGACTTCCTATCTGGCTTGTTGTTGAAGCCCCGGAAAGGAAGTGGGGCAGCCGAGGGACTATTAAGCAAAGAAGGGGCACACTTCCTGGGGTGGGACGGGCATGTGGGGAATGAGGAACTGTAGGATATTAGTTTGAGTTGGCACCTGTGACTGAGTTTTTATGTTGTCTGAGATAGCTTATCCGGGTTATGAATCATTTACCTAGGTGGAGTTTAGTCCCGGCTCGGGAGTGACCCACTGCTGAGAGTTATGAGCAGTGTGGCCTAAGGCTGGGAGGAATATTGAAGGTATGCACACATTTGGTGTTATTTTAATCAAATATAAGTGGTAATTTGTGTTAATTCATGTGATGCATTAATATTTATGCATTTTTTCATGGGTTTTTATTGTGTATGTTGTATGCATATTTTTGTTATTATTTTGTATAAATCTGTGCATTCGCAGAATATTTTTATGTTTTAATTTGGTATCAAAGTTTGAATTTAAGTGGCATATCCCAGCATGTGGTTGGGGATGATACAACAAGCCTCTCTATGTATATAAGGTAATAATCATATTTTCCATACAGTCTGACCCCCTTCTGCTCATGAGAGCCTGAAAAACATGAATCCTTCCCGAATAATGGATAATAATGCAATAATCCCCCCCAAAATACACTAAGTCCAACAATATTTATTGCATACCTTCAACTTGACACTTTTCACCTTCATAAGTAGTTTTAATCCACTTGGTGACTCGTTCCCATCCCTCGGAAACTTAGAATAATTAATACATTTGTAAGGTTACACTTTTCAAAAAAATTATTAAAATATTCCCCCCCTTTTCCCTTTTTCGATGGAGTTGGCACCCCCATATCATTTTGTCTGAGTCTGTCTGCATGCAACGATGTAATATTATATTAATAGCTAAGTATAATTACATGGATAAGTGCACTGGCCTATCTGCATCCCGGCTTACTAGCCTCATACTCACACAGTCTCTCCGGCCTCAATACATATCCAGTCACACACACACACACACACACACACACACACACACACACACACACACACATATAACTTAGTTCTGCGTGAAAAATTGTGCAATGTACACACTTACCCAGGTGCATGCAACACTATGTAATGTGTGCACCCTATCTTTGATGCAATACATCACGCACTACTCAGGTGTGTGGAACATCAAAAATTAGTGCCAATTGTTCACCATCCTAAATGTACATTTACATTTATAGTTGATACCACATCTCACCAGCCTATATGTACAATTACAAAGGGTTTCAGACCAGGGACATTACATTCCCCTCCCCATTATTTATGCACTGTCCTCAGTGCATAATTTACACATGTACATAAAAAAAATCAAAAAATTTTAAAAATATGTGGATACTCTACCCGCATAACATCCTCACACTCCTAGGTTGCATCCTCAGGAGTGTTCCAGGTCCATTGGATTTTTACCATCTCCATGGATCAATTCCAGAGCTGCTTGATTTTTCGATCCAATATGCAAATCAGTCACACTTGAAAATCACCTTATGGCTCCACCTGAATCACATTCCAATAAATAAAATGATTAGCATCAGGTACGTACTTCTTAAGAAATGACACATGGAAAATATTATGAATACAAAAGGACACAATAAATGAAATCATATAAGCGACAAGACCAGTCCACTCTTTCCAATGGCCCATAGTAGCGCTCTAATAACTTAGAACACTTTCCCAACTTCAGGGAACTATGTCTGGCCTTGAATTTCAAAAACATGTGATCACCCACTTTAAAATCTCTGTGGGTTTTTCCTTTATATGAGTAGATTTTATTCCTATCTTGGGAAGCCTTTAGATTCTACCTTATCATTACCATCTTCCCCTCCATTTCCTGGAGAAAATACGACTCAACTATTGTGCGGTTTGTTGGGTTGTCCCAACTCATAGGTGTGTTGCACCTTCTACCATACAGTGCTTCAAATGGGCTCATATTTAAAGATGATTGATATCCATTGTTGTAATCAAACTCTACAAAATGAAGGTATTCTTCCAATTTTGATGGCTTATCCATCACGTACATCCTCAACATGTCTTAAATCACATGATTTACCCTCCCTATTTCACCATCTGACTTAGGGTGATATGTTGTGCTAAAGTTCAAACTTGTTCCAAATCCCATGAATAGCCCTTTCCAAAAGTTCTTGGTGAACTTAGAATCTCTGTCAGACACAATTGTTTTAGGTACACCATGCAACTTAGCAATTTCTCACATGTATATATCAACACTGTCGGTTGCCTTGTGTTGGATATTTGGTTTCCATTGATGTTGTTGGACAGTTGGTTGTCATTGATGTCAATGGAAGTGGTTGTCATTGATGTCAACAGATGTGATGGGTGTATTTGGAGAATTATCCTAAGTGGTCCCCTTATGGCATAGCTCTAAGCATTGTCCTCACGGGAAGATTGTTTGAAGAAGTCTACAAGAAACCCAGAGGTGTGGTCATGAATCTCGGACTTAGTTGAAGAATAAGGACATGAAGGACATTATAAGTGCAAGTAACACACTCATAGATGGATATTCCTTGTCATGTTATTTTCAATGGTGGGTGGTACACCACGTGGTTCCTTGTGATTGAGGAGTTATGAGGTCATGAAGTTGGAAGCCTCAAAGAATGGTTAAGAAGCCCCTAAATGGTTGCAACAAGAATTTGCAAGTCATTGATTAAGGGTAAAGTTGTTATAACAAGAAAGTACAGGTCGACCCTTAAGTTAAGAAAAGAGGTCACTTGGAAAAGTATAAATACACTTCAAGAAGCTTCTCATTCTTACACACACAACTTTATTGAACATATTATAAGTGAGAAAGTGATATATTGGTGAATCTGAGGCAGCGAAAGAGTAAGGAGAGAGAAATTTTTTGGATTGCAGAGGAGAGTGAGGGTTCTCTGATAAACCCTAATTTGACTGACCCCCACAAATCAGGCTACTAGTGTCCCGTGAGGCACCCTCACGTGTTGTACAAAATTTATCACGTGAGGCCATGTGTGATGCATGGGTTAGTCCCACGAGGCAAAACCATATCTGGAGGAGGGTGCTAGTACCATGTTTTTGAGGATGAGGAAGAGCTACAGGTCTGAAATCTTATGTATCAGGTCAGCTACATGTGTAAAGGTATGTTATTCTATGTGTTTTGAGGCTTGCATCTTGGAAGGTTTAGCAAATGCTTGAGGCATGTATTTATGAGTTTTGGTATATTCCTTGATGCACATCTTGGAAACTTGGCATATGGTTTGTTGTATGGTATATGATTGAATAATATCATGAGTGATATGGAAGATGTTTGATGGTATCTCTTGGTACATTGTTTATGGATGTTGGTGCATGCTTGAGGCATGTTTTAGTATCTCGTTGAGACATTGGTATATGCTTGAGGCACATATTTGGTGCATGGTATGAGGTACATCTTTGGTGCATGTATGAGGTATTGATGCATGTTTGAGACACATATTGAGAGGTTATGGAACATGTTTGATGTACATGCATTTGATGGTGTGGTGCATGCTTGAGGAATGTCTTGGTGATGTTGGTACATGTTCAGGGACTTGTTGATGATATCATGGTACATTGTTAGAGACATGTCTTGGTTATCTTGCTATATGGTTTGGCATATGTCATGGTGATGGTATCACATGCTTGAGGCACTTCATTGGTGATATCTTATGGTATATGGTGTATGGCATGATTGATACATATCATGAGTGATATGGTATATGGTTGAGATACATGTTATGGTACTGGGTTTGGTTAATGAGTTGATGACGATATGGTACATTGCTAGATTCACTTCTTGGTGATATTGGTACATGGTATGGTACATGGTTTATGCATGAGATGGTATAGGTTTGATACATGGTTGATGTGTGTGATATGGTACATGGTTAATGTTGATGTACATGGTATGGTATAGGTTATGGTACATGCTTGATGTACATGGTATGGTACAGGTTTTGATACATGGCTGATGTACATGGTATGGTACAGGTTTTGGTACATGGTTGATGTACATGGTACGATGATGGTTTTGGTATCCATGTGAGTGGATCTGATTATAGTTGGTTGATGATGATATATTAGTGACAATGACAATGACGATGATAGTGACAGGTTGGATGATTGGTTTATCATCAGGTACAGGTTGATGTGACAGTGATAGTGATAGGTTGATGTGATAGTGAAAATGACAAGTTGATGTGACAATGATAGTGACAGGTTGGTTGATGACAATGGGAGTTACAAGTTGATCAGTGGTAGTGACATTTTTTGTCTACACTTACATTTCAGGGTGGTAGGATAGGGAAAGGAAAGGGGGTTGTAGCCTCCTTCCGGTTGGTGTTGGAGAATTCGAGGAGTTGTAACTTCCTTTAGGTTGGAGACTGTAAATCATGGGTTTTTAGCCTCATTCCAGTTGGTGTTGGAAAACTCATGGAATTGTAGCTTCCTTTAGGTTGGTTCCTATAAATTAGGGGGTCATAGCCTCCTTTTGGTAGGTTCCAGAGAACTCAGGGAATTGGATCTTCCTTTAGGTTGGTTCTGGTAAATCAGCGGTTTGGTGCCTCCTTCCAATTCATGCTGGAGAATTGGGAAGTTGGTGCTTCCTATTAATGTATTCTTTATATATATAAGAATAATTCTTTGGTTTTCTCCTATTTTGGTTTCCACGTAAATTCTGGTGTATTGTGTACCTGATTTGATATTGTTGAATTGTATTTATTATGGTTATATGCTCATGATATATTGAATGAAATCATAAATGATATACTATTGATAAAGTTGAAGTTTATATATTGTGATTGAAAGTGGTAAAAAGTGCTCATATTGATTCACCCCCCCCCCCCTCAGTATTCCAACAATTGGTATCAGAGCAGGCTTCTTCAGAGACAATATAACCATTGGAAGGTAGATTGTGGAGAAGAGATACATAGATAATGGAACACCAATATTTTATGGTCAGAATGGTCAAAACTATGAGATGTGGAGAAACGGGATGAAATAATTTCTAGGAGCACAGGGGTACGATGTTTGGAAATTTGTTGTTATAGGATACACTGATTCAAAGAAACCAAAGACTACAGCTAATAAGGAAATGAAGAGAAAAAAAAAATAGAAATGGATTTCATCTTGGAAGTATTACCAGATTTGGTAAAATACAAAGTGGGACAATGTTCATCATCCAAATAACTTTGGGATAAGCTACAGAATCTATAATTTAAGGAATCCATGTCTATCGTAGAGCCAAAGCATACTAATCAGAATAAAGAATATGTTGAAGCGAAATGAGATGAAATATTCTCTTCATGTCTGACATATTCAGAAGAAGAAGATTGTGAAGAAGGAATAGTAAATCTTGAAGTAGAATTAATCAACAATTTAGACTATCTCACGAAAGAAAGAAGGAAGAACAAGTCACTCAAGGAAGAATTGATTGAGCTAAAGAATGGGTCTCAAAATCCCAACTCTTAAGAAGTACAACAGATCATTACGAATTTAAAATTCCAATTAGAAGAATCCATAAGGATTGGAGAAGCATACAAAAGTCAGTTTTTAAGAAAAGCAGTTTTTGGAAGCCAAAATAGTAGCACAAAGAAAGGAAGAAGAGAAGAGAGAAAATATTTTGACTAGCCATTTCAAGGAAAGATATGAGGACTTAAATAATATTGAAGAAGAATTTAGTTAACAAGAAAGAAGACTTGAAGAAGAAATTGTCTCCTTCAAGACCCAACTTGAAGAAGCAAAGAGAAATAAATAATTCACAAAGATCCAGACAATGAAGAAAGAATAATATTGTGAGAAGCTTGAAGAATAAGTTGTCACATTAAGAGTTAAAGTTGTAAAGCTCAGCAAGATCATGGAAGAAAGAGGCAAATCCACATCACCAGTGAAGAAAGTTGAAGAGAAATGTTACATGTTACTGGATAGGAAGAATGAAGAGAACGATAAGAGTTATGTGGAAGTTATCAAAGGCTCTATCAAGAAGGAAGAATGAAAGACCTTAAAGGAGAACATTCCAAAAATGAAGAAAACTCAAGAAGAACATTATAGAAGAGACGGATATCAAAGAAGACCCTCCACTTTTAGGTAACAAAGAAGCTTCAATCATTGTCAAGGAAACAACAGAAGAGAAGATCGTGATCATCCAAGGCATGAGTTTCGAAGGACTACATCACAAAGAAGATCAGTCATTCCTAGGTATCAAAATTTATTTTATGTTAATTGTTTTACTTGTAATAACTTTGGACATGAAGTTTTATATTGCAGAGATTATGGAAGAAATGGTCAGGAAAGAAATGTGTATGTATCCCCACACAATATTGAATGTTATAAATTCCACAACTATGGACATATAGCTCATGATTGTAGAAGAATGATGGATACTTCCATGAAAGAAAACATTTATATTAGATGCATGAAATTTTGGAAAAGAAAGAAAGAACAGGTGAATAAAGAACAAGTGAATAAAGAGAAGCTAAATGAAGAACATGTCCCAGAAATCATACTCTCAGAATTTTCAGTAGTATAATATCATGATGAATCTACAGGAAAAGAGGAAGATGTCATAACTCAGGAACATGATGAAGAGGAATATTTCAGAATCCATATGATATAAGAATAATATTACTCTGCATTAGGGTGGATTCCTCCACCCTTATGAGACATTCAGCTTTGACACTCTTAGTAAATGTGAATATTGAAAGGGGGAGTCTAAGCAGGAACTCTACAAATCATAGAAATATCTTTCGAGTAGTCTAAAGTGTTTACAAATTATGGGAAGGTAGGTTCAGAGTGGTTTAATGACATAAGTGAACAATGTCTTGTAACAGTTTGATTGTTTGAGGAGAAACTTTTGGAACACATACCTATGTAGGTATCAACTAGTCGTTACATGGGCATAGGTTCATGATTGTATAAGGATTTCCACGCATATATTTAGGTAGGGATATATTCAGTATGGATTGTTCCAGACATGTAGGTTTTGATTTGTAGATTGAGTGAACAGTTTGAAGTACAATAATATGTTGTGATCAATTACATCAGATGGATCAGCATTGTGTACAATATATTAGCATAATCATGGAAAATTATATGACATATTGACAAAGATGAACTCATCAAACACTTGGAAGGTATATAATACATGAGTCAGAGAAGATGCATAATAGTGGATGAAAGCATATTGATATGAGGAATCAGTTAGTCAAAGGAAGGAAAGCAATGAAAGACAACAGAATAGGGGAAGAGAACCCGTCAGCAGAAGCCATATAGTCAAAGGAAATTTGTTGAAAAGTATGATCGTTGATGTCTAGTTAGTGAACTTGACAAGACATGAAGACTTGAATACAAGTAACTTTGAATCATTTTTATATATGTCAGTTAATTACACAAGGAAGAACCAATGGACAAGAAACACCGGAAGAAATAAATGCAGTATATATAGAAAGCCCCACATTGATCTACATGGAATCTTGCCAAGAAATCAAGGGGAGAGAAATTGTTAGAGAGAGATACCAAATTAGTATCATGAATATAGGGGGAGACGTATCGATAGGGGGAGTTACCCTTTTCCTATGATGTCAAAGAGGAAGAAAGAGAAAGATCAGAAGCATGAAGAGAGGGGGAGTAGCCCTAAAGGGAGACACTATTTTCCATTGATGCCAAAGGGGAAGAGAAAAATGAGAAGAGAAAGATTAGGAGCATTGGTCATAGGTGGATTATGAGTGTTGGAGTACGATTTTTTCTATCAATGCCAAAGGGGGAGATTGTTGGATAGTTAGTTTTCATTGATGTTGTTGGATAGTTGGTTGTCATTGATGTTGTTGGATAGTTGGTTTTCATTGATGTCAACAAAAGTGGTTGTCATTGATGTCAATAGATATGATGGGTGTATTTGGATAAGTCTCAAAAGTGGTCCCCTTATGGCATAACTCTAAGCATGGCCCTCATGAGAAGATGCTTTGAAGAAGTCTACAAGAAACACAGAGGTGTGCTTATGAATCCCGAAGTTAGTTAAAGAATAAGGACGTGAAGGATAGTGTAAATGCAAGCTAAACACTCATAGAGGGATAGTCCTCATCATGTTGTTTCAAACGGTAGGTGTTACACCAGATGGTTCCTCATGGTTGAGGAGTTATGAGTTCATGAATTTGGAAGCCCCGAAGAATGGTTAAGAAGCCCCTAAATGGCTGCAACAAGAAGTTGCAACTCATTAATTAAGGGTAAAGTTTTTATAACAAGAAAGTATAGGTTGGACCTTAATTTAAGGAAAGAAGTCACTTGGAAAAGTATAAATACACTTCAAGAAACCTCTCATTCTTACAGACAACTTTATTGAATATCTTCTAAGTGAGAAAGTGATCTATTGGAAAATATGAACGGTGAATCTGAGGGAGCGGTAGAGTAAGGAGAGAAAAAAATTTAGGATTGCAGAGGAGAGAGAGGATTTTCTGATAAACCCTACTTTGGATGACCCCCGTGGGTCAAGCTACTAGTGTCCCGTGAAGCACCCTCGCATGTTGTACGACACTTGTCCCGCGAGGCACCCTCGCGTTTTGTATGACACTTGTCCTACGAGGCACCCTCGTGTGTTGTATGACACTTGTCCCGCGAGGCACCCTCGCATTTTGTATGACACTTGTCCCATGAGGCACCCTCGCGTGTTGTACGACACTTGTCCCACGAGGCCATGCGCGATGCATGGGTTAGTCCTATGAGGCTAAATCATATTTGAAGGAGGATGCTAGTACCAAGTTGTTGTTGTGAGAAATTTCACCCTACGGATAGACTGAACTCCCCTTTGAACCAAGACCCCTTCTTTGGTCCAAAGACATAAGAAAAAAAAAAGACACTAATGTCCCTTTAGACCTATCTTGACTTGTAGAAATGAGAAGGAAGAGAATGTGGCATACCTTTTTACGATGGTCATTCTTGCTGCTCCAACCTCTGAACTTGATCTCCAAGCTCCTAGGAACAAGACAATACCTACAATGGATAACGAGGAATCTCCTTCATCTACTCTGTGCGGATAGACAGAATAGATCTATCTACGATGACTGAAAAAACAATAGAAAAGCATGTGTTTGAACATGTGAAATTGAAGGGAATAGGCCAAGTTTATATTAATGGAGAGACAATAAAGAAAGCACTTACAAATCACCTTTCATGTTGCAGAAACCTATCCGAGATCTCCAATCTATCCCTTGCATGAATGTCTTGATATTAGAATGATGATGCTTCAATGGATTCCTCCCCCTTTGACCATGGAAATTCCCTCATTATATAGGGTTTAAAGGTTTAACCACCATGAGATATTTTTGGAAATGGTTAAGGATTTTGATCCATGAGTTGGAATTTGGCTTCTTGAACTTTCCTAGGATTGATCCAAGTAGGGTGACTTGAATCCTTGACCCAAAAAAACTTGAATCTCCTCGGATTTCTTCCCTTAGAAAAAGGTGGGATGGTTATAAACTCATTTGACAACATCAACGCTCCCTCATAACTAAAAACAAGGTGTTTGAAAAGGGGACCATTGCTCCCTATCTATGGGTATGGGGGATTTTATTGGAGATCAACCCTCCCTATACATGGGAAGGGGGGGCGTTGACCTTCAAAAACCCTCTAAAAATGGTAAAAATTCCAAGTAAAAGGCATGTCTCTGACTTTCAAATGATGGTTTTCTTCCTCCAAAATGACTTAGGGATTATGAAAAATATTATCTCATGGTGTCAAGGGGTTGCGACACTTAGTAAAGTGCATGAAACACTTATTAAGGTGAATATGACACTTGAAAAAGTGCATGCGGCACTTAGTAAGATGTATATAATACTACGACACTTGTGACACTTAGGTGTAAATAGGTGCAACACTTAAGTGTGAAATTTTAGTGTGTAACAAATTCCCCCTAAAGTGTGAGGCCAAAAGAGAAACTAATGGCCAAAACACTTTAAAAAAATATCGATGCAAGGGTGTTGGAGTAGGAGAACTTGGTAGAAGTTGCAAACAACCATCAAACAAAAAATATGTATCATCCCTGAGGCTGGCATACCTATGCTCAGAATAAACTAACTGAAAGCATGGTCACCGAACAATAAACTGCAAATCCATGGAAGTACTAACTAAGGATATCGCCACTGGACATACAATGTGGATCGATACTTCCATGAGTTAATGAGGTTGCAACCATGAAAAATACACAGTGGAGATATGATATGACAACAACATAGCCACAAACCAATACAAAGTGGATCTATGTGAAAATATATATTAGTGGGGTTTCCAATAGGTTGAGTGTACTAAAATCCCCAAAATACTCAGATAATGTCCATCGCAGCCTGGTTAAAGCACGTAATAGAGTGAGCTCCCAAGCCAGGGTATTTATCATGATCCTAAAATAGTATGAATCTATCCATGTGAAGAGATGACTCGATGTCGAACATGGTAGAAACCACTTGATTACCTGTCATTAATATATATAGTTAACAAGTGAGAGGGAAATCACCAATGATGAAAATGACTCCCAAGGTACGCTAGTACATTCCATTGAATGTGAATAAATGAGTTGAATTCGAACATTCATGGAATCATTCGATCAGAGGCCAATGGCATAAACTTATTGTCAAAGACGAGGAGACCTACCATTGAGGCATACAGGCTCCAAGGTAATAACTAGTCTCTACGTCTAATTCCTAGATAATGTGTTGAAGTTGACAGGAACAGACACGTCGAAGGAGGGCCATGATGTTTCCCCCATCATTGACACAAAACCGACACAGGAAAGTGATAAAATATGATAGATCAAATGAGGACTGACTGACATAGGTATGAGAATGAATAATATTGTAGAATGGTTGGTTTGAGGTGAAACTTCCCTAGAACATTGTGAGGCACGACAAATGACTTGGTAGCATTGACTCGACTGAGAGATAAACCAAAACATAGTACGACAATCACCGACGCACTCTTCGGGTGAGATGAAGGAGTATAAGAACTCATGGGATTGGTATGACTTAGAGACAAGTAGATTATCCAACTGTAAGACGAGATGAAAATAGGTGCAAGACAAGAATATTATCCAATTGTAATATAATATGCAAATAGGTGCCATGTTCAAGGGAAACAACAAACAACTGCCAATATGATTTCCAAAAACTTAACTCACTTCCTTCAATTTTTCCCCCACCATGATTGGCAAGTACCTCTTTGTTTTGTAACGAGCTTGAGGAGGATAATAGATGCTCGATATAGATCATCTTCGATGAGTCCCTCATCATATGTTTAACGAACCTGAAGGAGGGTTTTTACCCCGTATGGGTCCTTCAATGCATGTTTTACAAGTACAAAGAAGGAAAAAGTGATAGTCTTTTCATGTTTAGAGGGTCTGAAAAGATCTTTAAAATGAATCCATAGTTGTTCATAGTCCCCCAAGCCTGAAAATGTGAAATAATACAAGGGAGAAATCTTCTAGTCATGATTGACTAGAGTATACCTTTTTCATAGTTAGTCTTACGAGGCCAAAAAAGGGGTAAAATACCACTCGAAAGAAGACTCTTTGTGGTTTAATGAGCTCGAGGAATGACGAAGTATGCTCGTAGTTTTCTTCATTTTTTAATGAGCTTGAAACAGAGAATGAAACTGTGCTTGAAATTATTTGTTTCATTTTTTAACGAGCTTGACATAGGAACATGAAATTTGCTCGAAGTTGGTTTCATTTTTTTAACGAGCTTTAAAATAATAATAAACTATGATCGAGGTAGGTTTCATTTTTACACAAGCTTGAAATAGAGAAAAACTATGCTTGGGTTATGTTTCATTTTTACACAATCTTGAAACAAGTAAAAACTATGCTTGGGGTAGGTTTCATTTTTACACAATCTTGAAACAGATAAAAACTATGCTTGGCGTGTCCATTTCAGTTTTACACGAGCTTGAAATAGAGAGTGAAATTGTGCTCGAAGTATACCCATAAGTAGGTTTTATTCCCAACATAATGTCCATAGGTTGGTACTTTACCCCCATCATAATCGATATAGGCTAGCGACTTAACTCCAACATGATGTCTAGAGGCTAGAGACATGATCCCCAAGCTTCATTTCGTCCGTCGACTCTTCTTCAACACCCAATTAGAGTTATGGCTACTAATAGGAAAATTTTCACCAAAGGGGGAGGAATAAAGAGGACCAACTAACACAGGTGGAGGAAATGAAGGTTCAGTTATGAGATCTAGTAGAAGATTTTACTTAATTGGAGGCGGGTTCGTTTCATTTTTTAACGATCTTGACAAGGAAAACGAACCATGCTCATGGTTATCTGTTTTGGTTTTTAATGAGATTGACATAGGAAAATAATTATTCGCATGATCCTTTGTTTCATTTTTTAATGAGCTTGACACAGAAACAAGAACTTTGCTCGAGGTCCTTTGTTTCATTTTTTTAACAATCTTGACATAGAAACATGAACTTTTCTCAACATTGGTTTCATTTTTTAATGAGATTAGAACCGAAAACAAAACTATGTTCATCACTCTCTACCATGGCTTCCAAGAGTTCTTCATCAGACGAAAGAACAATACTCTGGAAGGAATACATCGTAAGGGAATTACTTAGATCAACAGGTGGAATAACATACTACAAGGTCCCTAATGAGGGAGTTGCCATGTCAACTTTCGTATCTAAATCTAAATAAGATGATTATACAGTGAAAGGATCCTTCTCATCAGTAGTTTAAAGCATGGGACACGTTGCCACATTATTAATTTCTAGTGGGGTGGATACCACTTGCATGTATGGAACGTTCAGGGAAGTCGGATGGTTGGTCATCATATGAGGGCCAATGAATGAAAGATGGTCAATGGTCACTTTGTTTCCATTATGAGGGAAATACATCACTCGAAAAAATGTGGACACAGCAACTTTCATAGAATAAATGTAGTCTCTCACGAGGAGCAAATTAAAATCCAAGGGGCCTTGGACTACCATCATGTCAATATAGACATATTTTCCTTCTAAGGTAATAGGTAACCTAGGAAGGATCCCTAAAGGTTCATTGGCTTTTCTGTTAAAATCCAAAACATTCTAAGTCACCGACGCAAGTTGAGGGGAACTAAGAGATTGTCAAGTGTTCGAGAAAAAAATGCTAATAGAATCATCTTCGTCTACAATAGAATGACATGTGTTTGTATCACAAACTTCCACAATGATTTGAAAAATCATGGATGAAGGAATATGAGGTGTCGTCATTTTATTCCAATCAAAGGAAATTACCTCATTACATGAAGGGGGTTCCATTGGAATGGGTGAAAGGCCCCCTTATCTAGAAGAATATGTAGTAACAAGAAAGACCTAAGTGGTATCTACTTCACTCTTCAAGGGAAGATTGTGATCAAATTATGATGGAAATGGATCGATCACTTGATCCACTGGATCAATCGATGATGGAACATAATCGATCACTTGATCAACTGAATCAATCGATGAATGAACCGGATTGATCACTTGATCAACTAGATTGACCAATGATGGAATTGACTTGACCAGTTCATTAACCAATGGCGGGTTGGGAGAGAATTTATGGTAATTTTTTGGAATTTGTTGTTGGATATCAACAATCCTTTCCAACAAACGTGAAGCCGCGTCCATACGAGGGAAACGGTAAGTTTTGATGGCTTCCTTCACATAACATACAAGGAAATTTGAATCTACCTTTCTTACTTCCAACCTTGCAATCATTGGTTGATGGGTTGTCACCAGCTTGACTTGCGAAAGCTAGAAACACTATTGTTGGGAACCTGTAGACCACACTTCTAAGACCTTGAGAATACCAAGGAAATATTTCAGAAGGTCGTCACCCTTACAAATGTTGCAAGGGAATTAGGGCTTGTGAGTTGTCTTGGTAGGATTGTCAATATTAGAAACACTCCCAGCATGATTAACAGTGGATGGTTGATTTCCCCCTTGCTTATTTTTCTTCTTGTTGTTCTTCCCTGTATTCTTATTTTTATTCTCTTGGTTACTAAAATTAAGGTTCTTGTTCCAACATCACTCTTTGAAATCGTCAAAAATGAGAAGAAAAAATCAAATATTAAGGTTGGGTTGCAAAAAACAATAGATTCTCAAGCATTCAAAATACCAAAACTTTCTAAAGAAGGAAAAAACAGAAACTCAAAACAAATAAACCTTTTCAATTTCAATTTAATGAAAACTTCAAAACAATTAAGTTATCATAAATCTAAATACTTTTAGGATGAAGATCGGACTACTAGAAGGAAGACACCAAGGGATGTTGTTAACCCAAGGTAATCATACAATTTTCAACTTAAAGAATTTTCAAACTCAAGGGAGGTAAAATAAGTGATAAATGTCAATCTCTTAGACAAACAAAGTCAAAACAAAACGTATAGGACTTTGGGACAAAGCCTCCAATTAGAGGACTGAGAAAAACATGGAAACATTTCTTGAAATCAAGAAAAAGAGTAGATCAACGCTCATGTAAAAAGGGAGACAAGGTGTTGAAAAATGTTCAAATATCCTCATAACACTAATAGGGAGTGTTGATAATGGTAATCAATGCTCTGTGAGCCACTATGGGGGAGCGTTGATGCCTAGAAGTGTTGGAAAAACAAAAAACAATTCCCAGACTTAGAATAGGTCAGGACAATGACTCTATAAACTTATCAATGAAGTAGAGGGAAGAGGAATCAAGCATCAAACAATATCAAATAAAAAACAAGACTCAACAAGGACTAGACGAACCAAGGGAAGACTAGTCAAATTTATTCCCTAGTGGAGTCACCATTTTTATGTTGTGAGAAATTTCACCCTGAGGACAGGTTGAACTCCCCTTTGAACCAAGACCCCTTCTTTGGTCCAAATTCTTAAGGCGCTTCATTGAGGATATCTTCTGGTATACGGTGTATGGAATGATTGAGACATATCATGAGTGATATGGTATATTGTTGAAATACATGTTATGGTATTGGTTTTGGTTCATGAGTTGATGATGATATGGTACATTGCTAGAGGCACTTCTTGGGTCTCTTGGTACATGGTATGGTACATGGTTGATGGATGAGATGGTACAGGTTTGATACATGGTTGATTTATGTGATAGGGTACATGGTTGATGTACATGGTATCATATAGGTTCTAGTACATGGTTGGTGTTCATGGTTGGTATTCATGGTTGATGTACATGGTATGGAACATGTTTTGGTACATGGTATGGTACAGGTTCTGGTATATGATTGATTTACATGGTACCGTGATGGTTTTGGTATTCATGAGAGTGGATATGAATATATTTGGTTGATGGTGATATACTAGTGATAGTGGCAGTCACAGTGATAGTGAAAGTGACAGTGACAATGATAGTGATAGGTAGGATGATTGGTTGATCATCAGGTACAGGTTGATGTGATAGTGACAGTGACAGATTGATGTGAAAGTGGCAGTGGAAAATTGATGTGACAGTGACAGTGAAAGGTTGGTTTATGACAGTGTAAATTACAGGTTGATCAGTGGTAGTGACAATTTGTGTCTACACTTATATTTCAGGGTGGTAGGACAAGGCAAGGAAATGGGTTTGTGTCTACACTTATATTTCAAGGTGGTAGGACGGGGCAAGGAAATGGGTTTGTATCCTCCTTTCGGTTGGTGTCATAGAATTCAAAGACTTGTATCTTCCTTCTGGTTGGATCCTGTAAATCATAGGGTCGTAGCCTCCTTCTGGTTGGTGCTGGAGAACTCAAGGAGTTGGAGCTTCCTTTAGGTTCATGCCTACAAATCAAGGGGGCATAGCCTCCTTCCAATTAGTGTTGGAGAACTTAGGGAGTTGGACATTCCTTCAGGTCGGTGCCTCTAAATCAGGGGGTTGGTGCCTCCTTATAGTTGGAGTTGGAGAATTCAGAAGTTGGTGCTTCCTATGGATGTATTCTTGATATATATAAGAAATCATTTTGTGGTTTTCTCCTATTTGAGTTTCCATGTAAAAAAAAAAAGTATTGTGTGTCTGATGTGATATTGTTGAATTTTACCGCTTATGGTTATATGCTCATGATATATTGAATGCAATCATAAATGATATACTTCTACTAAATTTGAATTTTATATATTTTGATTGAAAGTGGTAAAAAGTGCTCATACTGATTCACCCTCCCCCCCGCCCCCCCTCTGAGTATTCCAACACCTTGTGCACTGACTTCACTGGAACAAAATGGGCAACTTTAGTAATATTTTCAACCACCACCATAATACAATCATGTTGCTTAATAGTCCTAGGAAAATTAGTTATGAATGGGAAAATGCTATAGAAAACCAGTTGGATGTTTGTGCTCAGCCTTGACCTTTTCACATTCATGAAATCTAGCAATAAAATCAACAAATTCCTTTTTCATGCATGGACAAAAGTATTGTTTCTTGACTGCAACAATGGTATTCTAGTAACTTGGACGTCCATCGTAAGGAACCTTATGCATCTCTGAAAATATCATTCTTTTCAACTCCTGGTCATTCTTCATTTTCTTTTCATAGTACCTCTTAGTTAAGTATTTATTTTGGAAATACCTCTTGAACTCCCTCCAAGTCACTTTCTTTTCATCAATGTGTTTCACTTGCACAAATTGATTCCACCACATTGATGCTTTCCCCTTGAGCCGATAAATAGAAATTATCCCTTCTACCTGCACAGAATAATTATGCAACTTGAGGTACTTCCTCATACCCAACAACCATGTCTCTACATATTCATCCTTTTTGTGCTCACCACCAAAGGTAGGAGGTTTGGTCTTATTCATTTCTCCCTATAGCTTGTCCCCTCCAGTCCTTCTCATATGCTTTCTATCAGGAGATGGAATCGAACTACTGTGCTTTTTCCTAGAAGAATGATTTGGTGAGTGAAGTCTGTGCCTATCAACAATTATTTCTTCTCTTATTTTCTCATCTTGAGACCTAGGACTTCTTGACATACTCAATTTTTTCTCCTTATCCATTTTCTTTTCTATTTTTCCAAGATTTGAATCAATTTGACATTGAAGTCATATTGTTGCTCCTTGGATCTCATAAGCCTCTCATTATCAGTATTATAGTTGTAGACATCTTTCTGCAATCCTGTTATGGTTTCTCCCAAGTTCATGTGCTCTTCCTTGGATTCTATAACATCAGCACCCAAACCAACATACAAATCTATGAATTCATCATTAGGACTATAAGTCCTCTACGCATATTCCATGCTTTTAACCTTTTGCACTAACTATGTCCTACTCTAATCGTTGATAATTATGCAAACTGTGAAGAAAACAAGTTAGGTGAATTCATGAGACAACTTCATGAAAACTTTGCAACATCTTTTCATAATCCTTCCTTCTGAATCTGATGCGTGCATTAATATTAAACACACACTAATGTGCGACATCAATTTTTAACTTGTACATTGTGTATCAATAACGTACATGCACCACCACTTTGTCCTGCGCGGTCCCAAGCCTAATATTAAACACACACCCGTGCACCATTGTTTACTGCACAGTTCCAGTGCCGCACTCCGCAATATCATAAAATTATCATGCAAATCTATGCATTCTTACTTAATGTGCACCAAGGCCACACTGAAATTCCAAATTCAGCTACTTGCCAGTCCAAATTTTGTCTTAAGTATAACTCATCTCATGCAAGTCTTAGTGTTGAAACTACAGCTCTGGAACTTTGTGTTGACCTTCGGCCCATACAAGTCCAGTGTTGAACCAAGAACTCTGATACCACAATGTAACATCCCCAGCCACCCCAAGTTGGTCCACATCACTCAACCTAAACTTCTATAGCTCTCAATCAACCAAACTGGAACATCCCCAGTATACTACTAGGAAATGCTACTCCAAAATTCCATTGCACAGTTTCCACTCTAAACACATGTTTGTGCAGTATTACTTGAAGTAGTGTGCTCAACCTCAAACTATAGTGTGCTCAACCTCAAACTAATATGTGAACAATAACTTTCTCCTTTAGTCAGAACATTAAGAAACTGAAGTAAATCAATAATTGTGTGCACCATCTTACCGATCACACAGCCCAACCGTGTGCACAACCATCTTGGTGTCATGCGCTAATTCTGATTTAACTGTGTGCGGAGTCTATTTCCTTGAACACACACATGAATTACATCCTCTTGTGCATAGAGGCTACTTTCCTGTGCACCCAGCCACCCAATCCTCTTCTTGAAGACTCATAACCAAAATCTTAATATTAACTTAGAAAGAAAGTTATCGTCAACTGGCATACTCATGCACAACTACCAATATAAGCTATAAACACCATACTTACATGTGCAAGCAACATTAAGCATAATGACAACAATTACTTATATGCGACAACATACAAGAATTAACCCATATCAAGCATAGACAAATAAGCACACAATAAACAAGACAAGCACATTAAGAACTCTTATGTTTTATGAAAATCACCAATTGTGCACATAAATTAGACATTTCTCCCATCCATAGACTATGTTGCTCATAATATTTCAGCAAGAGGTCACCCCCAAGCTGGGGCTAAACTCCACTGGGAAAAAAGGGTTCCTAGCGATAAGATAATGTTTGATTCTCAATAGAATTTATCCATCTAAGGTGCTTGTTGTTGCAACTAGCCTACAATCCCTCATTCCCCATGCACCTGTCACACCCAAGGAAGTGTGCCCCTTCTCTACTCAATAGTCCTTCAGCTTCCCCACTTTCCTTTCCAGGGTTACCAACAACAGGCTGGAAAGGACGTCTCTGAGCCCTGTGACTAATTCTCAACGCACCAGGGAACAATTTTCAGAAAAAATGTCACCTAGAGAGCATGCTTGCGTGTCTAGAAACCCACTTCTCAAGAGTCAGTCTCACACCCAGAGAGACTGATCACGAGCCTGACAACCCGTCTCTTTGACAGTAAAATCTAATTATAGACCCTCAACTCCTTACAAGAATATTTGTGCAGATAAGGTAATAATCATATTTTCCATACAGTTTGGCCCCCTTCTGCTCACGAGATCCTAAAAAACAAGAATCCTTCCCAAATAATGGATAATAATGCAATAATTCCCCCAAAAATACACTAATTACAACAATATATATTGCATTCCTTCAACTTGACACTTTTCACCTTCAGAAATAGCTTTAAGCCACTTGGTGCTCATTCTCGTCCCTCATAAACTTAACATAAATAATATATCCGTAAGGTTACACTTTTAAAAATATTATTAAAATATTCCCCCCATTTTCCCTTTTTTGGTGGAGTTGGCCTGCCATATCATTTATTCTGAGTCTGTCTACGTGCAACGATGTAATATTATATTAATAACTGAGTATAATTACATCAATAGGTGCACTAGCCTATATGTGTCTTGACTCACCAGCCTCATACTCACACAAGCTCTTCGGCCTCAATACTTATATATATAACTCATTTCTACATGCACTACTAGGTCATTCCCACGCACTTACCCAAGTGTGTGCAACACTGTGCAATGTGCGCACTTACCCAGGTGTGTGCAACACTATGTAATGTGCGCACCCTATCTTTGATAAAATACTTTGTGCACTACTCAGGTGTGTGCAACATCAAAACTTAGTGCCAACAACTCACCAGCCTAAATGTACATTTACATTTATAGTTGATAACACGGATCATGAGCCTATATGTACAATTACAAAGGGTTTCAGACCAATGACATTACATCAACACAATTGTAACATCTAACAAGCCCATTTCTTTTGTCAACTTTGTCTCCTTGGTATCCTCCTCCTTGGCCTTTGCCTCCACTAGCATGTGGCTATGAGTTATTTTCTACTCTAAATGAGTTCCTCTCCATCCTTTTACTAGATCTTGAAAATATCTATAATTATCCGTACTATGTGTGTTAGTATTACAGAGCCCACAATGGACATTATTAGGGACAGATGATTTTTTTTTCAAAATAGGACAATTGTGTGCAAAAGGACCATACAACCTACAAATATCACAATAATCCCCTATTTTTATATTTTGAAAAGTTCCTACAAAGGAATCCTATGTAACTCAACCAAAAGTTCTAAAAAAGGGACCTATGGGAGAACCTCCACCACTCCTAGAATGGGATCAACTAGAGGACCCTACTTCATTCCACTTCGTAGTAGAGGTAATTCATTAAAATTATTCCCCTCCATTGTATAGTTTATACCCAATACATGTTCTCTTATATTTTTGTCTTTAGTGAGCTCTTCTATTTTCTCAATTAGTGCTACAATTTGTGACAGAAATCGGGATAGCTCAAGGGTTGCTCTAGTTGTTGCAAATCAAGTATTCATAAGAAACCTATACATTGTCTCTATATGAATTTATTGTTCCATTTTTGCAATCCTTTTCTACAAAAAAGGGTTTCTAGTCAAGGGAATCAAACCAATAATAAAACAATCCTTGTTTTAGGTGTTGTGGATTTAATAAGTCATCATACTCCTCAGGCCCTGAAATCCATAGGCATACTCCCATGTTGTTTCACCTACCATTTGTTTTTATATCCTTTAGTTTATAAATGATTTGTTTCTCATATTTGAGCTGCTAAAATTTAGTCACAAAATATATTCTAACTTCATCCAGGGTCAGACCTCCTCCACATTATGGACAATGTAAACTTCATGTACCATTGGAGATCCCTACTCCATACAATTGTATAAAACTCTACCAATTTAGAAGTTGTGTTAGTTCCCTTAGAATTCCATATGGATTCACAAAGAAACCATTTTTTCTTTGCATCTTCCTCACTCTTCCTTCATAACTTAGGTAGCCTCAAAAAATACCATCCTTGTTTTCTTTCCATACTACCAAAAGAAACTCCTAATAGAATAAACCCTTTAGGTCCTGTGTATGTCAATACACCCTAATTGTGAAACTAGGATATATTACTAGTTCCCTGATTGAATAATGGTTTTTTACTACTTTTATGAACCAACACCTTGATAATGATAAATTTCAATGAATACAGTCCACTTTGAGGGGGAAATCTCCTTTTAAAATATATCCAATACAGAAGAAAAGATAATATGATCCTAATACTAGGTCTCCTTGGTATATATATATATATATATATATATATATATATATATATATATATATATATATATATATATATATAGGAGACAAATGGTACAATTATAATGAAAGGGTACAATTAAAGGTTATAGCCAACCTACTGGTATACAAATAAAGTAATGATGAATGCTTAAAGGGTCTTAAAATAGAGGCCCAAGGGCCTTAACATGGCCCCTTCTTTAAAAAATATTTGTCGTCAAATCTTGTGATTGAGGTTGTTTCTTCACGAACTACTCATTTTCCCATGTAGCTTCTTCTAGAGGCATATTCTTCCACTTGATTAGGTATTCCATAATGGTAATATTCTGAAGAGATAGAGAAAATTGATCTATACCTTTTTTGGTTCAAAAATCAACTTCCCTTCTTTATCTAATTTTGGAATTTCTATTTTCACTAGCATAGTTTGTCCCAAAATATTTTTTAGGAAAAACATGAAAAACGTTATGAATGTGAGAAGAAGGAAAATCTAACTTGTACACCACTTTTCCAATCCAATGAATAGTAATGTAGGGTCCATAAAATTTTGGAGCTAATTTATGATTCTTCTTTTGCTTGAGTGTGGATTGCTTATAAGGTTGTAGTCTCAAAAATATCCAATCACCCTCTTCAAATTGTCTTTAACTTCAATTTTGACGTGCTTGTTGTTTCATCTTGGTTTTCACCATTTGAAGGTTTTCCTTAAGAATTGTAAAAGTTTCTTTAGTATTCTCCATATGTGACTCGATTTCCTATACTTTGGACTTATCTTGAAAATAATATGAGATACTAGGAGTTGGATATCCATAAAGGGCCTCAAATGGGGAAATTTTAGTAGATGTGTGATAGGTAGTACTATGCCACCATTTTGTCATAGGAATCCACTTCATCCATTGAGACTTATTGTTGGAAGAATAACATCATAGATAACCCTCTAAACATTTGTTAACTATTTATGTTTGACCATTTGTTTGTGAATGATATGTTGAACTCATAGCTAGTGTTGTTCCACTCAACTTCCATAATTCTTTCCAAAACTTTCTTATGAATTTTGCATGTTTGTCACTTACTATTAATTTGGGAAGACCACGAAGTCTATGAATTTCCTTCATGAACACATATGACACTTGGATTTTTTTATATGTACTTTGAATTCCGCAAAAATGTGCATATTTTGTGAGTTTATCAATGACCACAAAAATTGCATCGTTACCTTCATATTTTGGTAACCCTATAATGAATTTCGTTGATATCTCTTCCCGTATTTGATTAGGTATGTGTAATGGATGAAATTACCATGGATATTTTGTTGTCTCTCCTTTATTTCTTTGGTAAACCTGATACTCTCTTACAAATTTGTGAATATCTTCATTCCTTCCCAAAATAAATCTTCTTTTATCCTTTCATATGTGTGCATGTCCTGCTATTGGAGAATCATGGGACTCCATTAATATTTGTTGCTTCAAATTTGATTGAGGGTATAGAAATATTCTACCCTTGCACCAAAGTATATCTCCCTTCCACTCCCAATGTTTCATAGATTCCATCCCTTCCTTTATAGATTGTATTTTGTGTTTAGTACTGTTGTCATTTTTCCATTCATGGTGAGATTCTTCCAGCCACAGAAGAATAGAATATGTAATAAGTAATGTCCATGGTCCTAAACCCTTTGTAATTGTACATATAGGTTGGTGATTCATGGTATCAACTGTAAATGTAAATGTACATTTAGGCTGGTGAGTCGTTGGAACTAATTTTTTATGTTGTGCAAACCTAAGTAGTGCATGGAGTATTTTATCAAAGACAAGGTGCACACATTACATAGTATTGCATGCACATGGGTAAGTGTTCACATTGCATAGTGTTGTGCACACTTGGGTAAGTGCATGGGAATGACCTAGAAGTGAACACGGAACTGATATATATATATATATATGTGTGTGTGTGTGTGTGTGTGTGTGTGTGTGTGTGTGTGTGTGTATTGAGGTTGGAGAGCCTATATGAGTATGAGGCTAGTGAGTTGGGATGCAAATAGGTCAGTGCGCTTATCCATGTAATTATACTCAGTTATTAATATAATATTACATCACTATGCGCAGACATACTCGGACAAAATGAGATGGGGGGGAAACTCCACCAAAAAAGGGAAAATGGGGAGAATATTTTCATAATAATTAAGAAAATTGTAACCTTATGGATATATTATTTATCCTAAGTTTCTGATGGATGGGAATGGGTCACCAATTGGTTTAAAGCTACTTCTAAAGTTGAAAAGTGTTAATTTGAAGGAATACAATATATATCTTTGGCATTAGTGTATTTTAGGGGTGGTTATTGCATTATTATCCATTATTCAAGAAGGATTCATGTTTTTCAAGCTCTCGTGAACAAAAGGGGGTCGGACTGTATGAAAAAATTGATTATTACCTTATATGCACAAAGAGGCTTCTAAGTAGTTGAGGGGATATAATCAGAGTTTAATATCAAGAGATAGGTTTTTAGGCCCGTGAGCAGTCTCTCTGGGTGAGAGACTAGCTCTTGAGAAGTGGGTTGTCAGACCAGTAAGCATACTCTCTAGGTGAGAGTTTTGTTTAGAGTTGTTCCCTCGTGCACTGAGCATCAGTTGCAGGGATCAAAGACTTCTTATCTGTCATTTTGTTGCTAACCCTGGAAAGGGAAGTGGGGTAGTCGAAGGATTCTTGAGTAGAGAAGGG
Source organism: Picea engelmannii (assembly GCA_009831015.1). Lineage (NCBI taxonomy): Eukaryota > Viridiplantae > Streptophyta > Pinopsida > Pinales > Pinaceae > Picea > Picea engelmannii. The sequence goes on from ML783599.1 coordinate 488,337, forward strand.
GCACACTTCCATGGGTGTGACAAGTACGTGGGGAATGAGGGATTGTATGATAGTTGCAGCAGCAGGCACCTTGGACAGAGAAATTATGTTCAGAATCGGACCTTAACTTATAGCTAGGAACCCTTTTTCCCTGGTGGAGTTAAGCCCCAGGTTGGGGATGACCAATTGTTGAAAGCATATGAGCAACACAGTCTATAGTTGGGAGGAACGTCTGAGTTATGCCTGCAGTTGGTGATTTTCATAAAAGATAAGTGTTGTTAATGTGATTTTCTTGTTTATTGTGTGCTTATTTTTCTATCCTTGATATGGGTTAATTCTTGTATGTTTTCACATATAAGCAATTTTTTTTATTCTACTTAATGTTGCTTGCACATGTAAGTATGGTACTTATATCATGTATTTGTAGTTTTGGATGAGTATGCCATTTGATGATAGCCTACTTGTTAAGTTAATCTTGAGATTTTAGTTATGAGTCTTCAAGAAGAGGATTGGGTGGCTAGGTGTGCAAGAAAGTAGCTTGTGTAGGCTATAATTCATGTGTGTGTTTAGGGAAATAGACTCCACGCATAGTGAAATCAGAATTGGCTCATGACGCCAAGATGGTTATGCACACGGTTAGGTTGTGTGATCAGTAAGCTAGTGCGCACAATTATTGAGTTACTTCCACTTCTTAATGTTGTTACTAAATGAGAAAGTTAGTGCGCACATATTAGCTCAAGGTTGAGCGCACTACTTCAAGTGATATTACACAAACTTGTGTTTGGAATGGAATCTGCACAGTGGATTTTTGGAGTAGTATTTCCCAGTAGTATACCAGGGATGTCCTAGTTTGGTTGATTTAGAGATATATAAGTTGAGGTTGAGTGATGTGGCCCAACTTGGGGTGGTTGGGGATGTTACATTGTGGTATCAGAGCTCTTGGTTCCATAGTGGACTTGTATGGGCCATAGGTCAACAAGAAGTTGCAGAGTTCCAGTTTCAACATTGATCCTTGCATGAGATGATTTATACTTAAGAAAAAATTCAGACTGGAAAGTGGACGAATTTGGAATTTCGGCATGGCCTTGGTGCACATTAAGTAAGAATGTGTATATGTGCATGCATGAGCTTCAAAAGGAAGGATTCTGACAAGATGGTGTAGTGTTTTCTTGAAATTGTCTCATGAAGTCACCTAACAAATCTTGTTGTCTACACATTTTGCAGAATTATCAACGATTAGAGTAGGATAGAGTAAGTGTAGAAGGTTAAAATCATGGAATATGCGTAGAGGAATTATAGTCCTAATGATGAATTCAAATATTTGTATGTCGATTTGGGTGCTAATGGTATAGAATCCAAGGAGGGGTGCATGAACTTGGTAGAAACAATAAAAATACTGCAGAAATATGTCCAGAGCTACAATATTGATAATGAGAGGCTTATGAGAGCCAATGAGAAGCAATATGACTTCAATGTCAAATTGATGCAAATCTTGGAAAAAATAGTTTAGAAAATGCATAAGGAGACATAATCGAGTAGGTCAAGAAGTCACATGTCTCATGATGAGAAAAGAAGAGAAGCAAGAAGTGATAATAGGCATCGAATTCACTCACCAAAGAATTCTTGTAGGAAAATGCGCAGTAGTTCGAGTCCATCTCCTGAGAGAAAGCATAAGAGAAGGACTAGAGGGGACGAGCTACAGGGAGAAATGAATAAGATCAATCCTCCTACCTTTGACAGTGAATGCAAAAAGGATGAATATGTAGAGACTTGGTTGTTGGGTATGAGGAAGTACTTCCATCTGCATAACTATTATGTGCATGCAGAAGGGAGAATTGTTATCTATCAATTAAAAGGAAAGGAATCAATGTGGTGGGATCAGTTCGTGCAAGTGAAACACATTGATGAAAATAAAGTGACTTGGAGGGAGTTCAAGAGGTGTTTCCAAAAGAAATACTTAAATAAGTGGTAATATGACAAGAAAATGAAGGATTTCTTTGAACTCAAGCTTGGGAGTATGACGATAAATGAGTATGAAAGAATATTCCTAGAGCTACTAAAATATGTGCCTTTTATCAAGGATGAACAGGTGAAGATTCAAAGGTACCTGAGTGGGTTTCCATTGTTTATTAGTGATAAGATACAATATGATGATCCCAAGACATTGGAATAAACTATAAGGAGAGATAAGTGTCTCTATGATCCTCAGAGGGGAAGGCCAAATTTCCAAAAAACTTGGGAAGGTAAGATGAAAAGAAAGGTGGAACAGAGGAAGAAGGGGGATAAGCCATTGTTTTTCAAAAATATTGTTCAAGGACATTCAACCCTCCAGGAGCCCAGAATGTCGAAGACTATAGGAAAAAAATCATGGCAATAATCTATCCATTGTTGGGGTTGTGGCAGAAATCATATGCGTGGATATTTCCCGCAAAGAGGTGATAAAGAAAAGACTGTGCATAGTGTTTAGAAAGTTGGGACAGTTGAGGACATAGGAAGAAATGTGCCAAGGATTTACGTAGCGTTGGATAACAAGTAAGCTAAGTTTCAGTCGCACATGATCAAGGTGGAAGGTAAGATCAATGACCAACCCATTTCTATTTTATTTGACTCAGGAGCTAGTCATAGTTATTTAGATCCTAAGATGGTGGAAAGATTCGAATTGTCGAGAAGAAATCTTGGAAAATTTGGGTTGTTGTAGTTAGCTACAGAAGAAAAAAGGAAAATTAGTGAAATGGTTAAGGAATGTCCAATGGAAATGAATGGACTAAGAAAAAAGGTTGATTTGAATATTATACCTTTGGGCTCGTATGATTTCCTCATTGGTATGGATTGGTTGGACGAGAATCATGTTGTTATAGACTATTATAATAAGGCATTTACTCTCCTATATGAGCAAGAAAATTTGAGAACAGTTCAAGGCATTCCAAGAGTTGTGACTATCAAATAAATTTTATCCTTGCAATTGAAAAAAAGCTACAGGAAAGGATGTCAAGTATTTGCAGCGCACGTGAAAGAGGAACCTAAGGATAAAGTGTCAAGTATTGAAGACTTCGTAGTTCTAAAAGAGTTCGAGAATGTCTTTAAAGAGATACCGAGATTTCCACTGAAAAGAGATATCGACTTCTCTATAAATATAATGTCAGGAGAATCTCCTATATCCAAGACTCCTTATAGGATGAGTACCCCATAACTGAAGGAGTTGCAGATGCAACTTGAATAACTTCTAAAGAAGGGGTATATACGCCCAAGTGTGTCTCCTTGGGGTGTGCCATTTTTGTGTGTAAAGAAGAAGGATGGTACGCTGAGACTTTGTATCGATTTCATATAGTTGAACAAGGTAATAGTGAAGAACAAGTATCATTTTCCAAGGATAAATGATTTTTTTGATCAGCTAAGGGGCACAAGGATATTTTCAAAGAATGATCTCAGATTTGGATATTACCAAGTGAGAATAAAAGACAAGGAAATCATTAAGACTGCCTTCAGAACAAGGTATGTTCATTATGAGTTTACACTGGTGCCATTTTGGTTTTTGAATGCACCAGTTGTCTTCATGTGATGATGAATGGAGTTTTTAGAAGTTATTTAGATAAGTTTGTCATTGTATTTATGGATGACATACTTATTTACTTGAAGTATGAAGAAGAGCATGAGAAACACTTGAGGATGGTACTAGAGGTATTAAGGGAGCATCATGTTTATACAAATATGAGAAAGTGTTCATTTTATCAGAGACAAATTAATTATTTGGGTCATATCATTTCATAAGAAGGAATAGTGTTGGACCCAATGAAGATAAAATCCATTGGGGAATGGTCAACACCAAGAAATTTTGCAGAAGTGATATCCTTCATGGTACTGGCAGGGTACTACAGAAGGTTTATTGAAGGATTCTCAAAGATTGTGCATTCAATTACATCTTTTCAAAAGAAAGGTGCACTATTTGAGTGGACTTCAAATTGTGCAAGGAGTTTTCAGAACTTGAAGAGTTTGTTAACAAGTGTGCCAATTTTGAGAATTGTTGATCAGGATGCAGACTTTGTTGTGTGCATGGATGCATGCAAGGAAGGATTAGGTGGAGTCCTGAGTCAGAATGGATGTGGCGTATTCTACAAATCAAGGAAGTTTAAAGATCATGAAAGGCTCTATGTTATGGATGACTTGGAATTGGAATTCATAGTGCATGCTTTGAAGATGTGGCGGCATGATCTTATGGGTAAAATATTTGAGCCGAGAATAGACCATTTTTGTCTGAAATATATGTTTGGACAAACAATATTAAATTCCATACAAAGTAGGTGGTTAGAAATCCTCAATAAATATGACTTTGACATAAAGCATATCAGAGGAAAAGAAAAAAAAGTGGCTGACGCACTCAGCATGAGACTGCATGAGATGCATGCTACAACCATTAGCATGTACCAGACATATTTGCGCGATGAAGTTTTAGTAGTTTCCAAATCAGATATGCATTATGTGGACATGTTGGCAGCCAATTCATTTTTTTATTTTGCCCTAAAAGCTGCCTACACCTATTGTCTTCTAAAAGACAAGTCATCGTCGCATTTTGCAACTAGACATTTATTTATTTCTTGCAACAATTACAATTTGTTTTCGATTCAGTTTTCACAACTGAAAGTGTGAAAACCCCTCCATCGTTATTTGGACTGTTATCATCTTCTCATCGGTATTCTGGAAAGCACCTACCCTTGGTTTGTTATTAAGTGGCTGGAGTGATCTGTTCAAACTATGTCCATTTCACTTTGATTGCGCAATTCGATTAATAAGCCATTGAGCATGAAAATTTATTGGTTACATTAGATCCTATAAGGGTCATGATTGATTTTTGTTTTATATGCTATGATCCTTATTGTTATGAGCTCTTGAATTATCGATTTTATGAGATCTTTTGTTGCAATGTTCTAAAAACTTTGAAATCTAAACATTTGACTATGCAACAAGCGCATTGGTAATATTATAAGTTTGATTTGATATGGAATGGAAATGGTTTGAGGTTTTACAAAGGCGCAT
>ML783599.1:498292-542741 GCA_009831015.1 Picea engelmannii
AAAGGGGGGTCTGGAACCCAATCCTAACTGTTGATCTAAGCTCCTTGATCTCCGTTGTCCAAGACTTGCACATCCAATTCTGGACCCCCCCCCTTTCATTAAAGGTAGTATGGCAAAGGGGGTCCGGAATCAAATGTCAACCATAGATCTAGACGCACAAATCCTAGCTGCCTGAATTAGCCTGCTACTTAGCGGAATGCACAATTTGAAAAATACCGACAGCCATCCATCACAATGGTTGATTAAGTCTTAGTCGTCAGATGAAGGAATGTAAGGATTAAAATAAACCGTTGAGTTGTCTTCGTGAAAGAAATGTGAGTCGTTCGATCATTTTGGCGATATCGTCTTCAGGATATTTGACATGTTGTGAGTCTCGAAGACTCGAATGGCTAAACGTCGAAACACCAACAACCGTCCATATCTGTGGGTGATTGAATCACGGCCATTGATTCTAAAGCGCTCAAAATGAGTATTTGGTCTAGCACCTGGTCACTATGGTTGGTCATATGGTTCCGAGATGTATTCGACAATTTCATGACCAGGAGTTTTGTAATATAGTGGAGTCATGATGACTTGAACGACAAAGTCCTGAAATCCTATAAGCAACTCATCTTAGTGAGCAATTAAATCCTGAACATTGATTTTAAAAGAAGCGCTCAAGCGCTTGTTTGGTCTAATTGCCTAAGCATGAGGTCACCGTCATTGGTCATATGCTATAAGCATCTTATTATACATCATTATAGTTGGTAAAGACCACGGTCTTATGGCACGGTCATATGTAATGGATTGAAGGAAGTGCCTCTGAAGTTTCTGGTCTCTATGAAACTGACAAAGATCCATGAACAAATTCAATGGATAAAATTGATCCATGTTGTGATCAATTTATGAAAGGTACTCACGTTAAATAGAATTAAAATATGATTATGGTTAAGTTATCTTAAGAGGTTCGATCCACTAAACATGCAACAATTACTATTAATCAAAGAGGCACGATGGTCAAAGAATGAACCAATACACAGTCATGATTAAAAGAAAATAAATCATGAAAATATGAATAAAGAATAAAAAGAAAAATGATATTAATTAAAGTTTAGATTATCATTTTAAATGAAAAGGTACAATGGTTCAAATAAAGGGACAAGTTGTTTCAAAATTTCACACCAGTTTGAAGATTATATAAATGAGATAAAGTGATGAGAAGAAAGTGTCTCTGCAGTCCAGAAAAGAAGATCAAAAGCTGAAGCAGATTCCAGGAAGAAAAGCTAATACCTATGCATTAAGGGTGGTTGGGTGGTGTAAGGGCAGGTTGGTGCCTGCAGAGGGAGTTGCTACTTCCTTGTCAGTTGTAGCTGACTAAACAAGGGGGTCGTAGCCTCCTACCAATTGGTGTTGGTAAACCAGGGTGTGGGTGCATCCTGATCAGTTGGTGTTGATCAAAGAGGAAGTACATCTTCCTTCTATGTAACATGTAAAATAAATTTTGCAGTTAATAGAAAAGAATTTGTTTTTTCCCATTTGGGTTCCACGATAAAATTCTATGTCAAAATTTTATTTACATTAATAAATGAAAAATTGATATAATTGTTGTGTCACTGATTCACCCCCCCCCCCTCTCAGCGACAGGATCTGATTCTACAATATTCAAGGGATTTGGAACAATTTTGAACTTTAGCATAACATATCACCCTAAGTCAGATGGTCAAAATGACAGGGTAAATCAGGTGATTGAAGACATGTTGAGGATGTATGTGATGGATAAGCCATTGAAATGGGAAGACTACCTTCATTTGGTAGAGTTTTCTTAAAACAATGGATATCATGCATCTTTAAAGATGAGCCCATTTGAGGCATTGTATGGTAGAAGGTGCAACACACCTATGAGTTGGGACAACCCAGCAGGCCGTGCAGTAGTTGGGTCAGATTTTCTCCTAGAAATGGAGGAGTAGACAGCAAAGATAAGGTAGAATCTAAAGTAAGCCTAGGACAGGAATAAAATATGCAGAGATAAAGGCAGAATGCACAGAGAGTTTAAAGTGGGTGATCAGGTGTTTTTGAAAGTGAAGGCCAGGCACAGTTCCCTGAAGTTGGGAAATTGTTTTAAGTTAGTAGCACGCTACTATGGGCCATTTGAAATCCTAGAGAGGATTGGTCTTGTCGCTTATATGTTTGAATTCCCTTTGTCCTTTTGTATTCAAAATGATTTCCTTGTGTCATTGCTTAATAATTGCGTACATGATGCTAATCATATTATTGATTGGAATCTAATTTAGTTGGAGCTAAAAGGAGATTTTCAAGTGTGACCGATTTTTGTATTGGATCGAAAAATCAAGCAACTCCAGAATCAAGTCATGGAGTTGGTAAAGGTCCAATGGACCTGGTATGGTCCTGAGGGTGCAACCTAGGAGCGTTAGGATGTTATGCAGGTAGATTATCAGCATCATTTTGAAATTTTTTGGAATTTTGTATGTACATGTGTAAATGATGCATTGAGGCAGTGCATAAATAAGGGGGAGGGGAATGTATTGTCTCTGGTCTGATACCATTTGTAATTGTACATATAGGTTGGTGTGTTGTGGTATCAACTATAAATGTAAATGTATAGTTAGGTTGGTGATCCATTGGCACTAAGTTTTGATTTTGTGAGCACCTGAGTAGTACGCGAAGTATTGTATCAAAGCCAGGGTGCGCACATTACATAGTCTTGCACGCACTTGGGTAAGTGCGCACATTGAAAAATTTTACGTGCACTTGGGTAAGTGAGTGGGAATGACCTAGAAGTGTGTGTAGAACTGGGTTATATATATATCTATATATATATATATATATATATATATATATATATATATGACTGGATATGTATCGAGGTCATAGATCCTATGTGCGTATGAGGTTGGTGAGTTGGGACGCAGATAGGCTAGTGCGCATATCCATGTAATTATACTCAATTATTAATATAATATTACATCACTACGCACAGACAAACTTAGACAAAATGATATGGGGGGCCAACTCCATTAAGAAAGGGAAAAGGAGGGGAATATTTTAATAATAATTCTGAAAAGTGTAACCTTACGGATATATTATTTACCCTAAGTTTCCAAGGGATGGGAATGGGTCACCAAGTTACTTAAAGCTACTTCTGAAGGTGACAAGTGTCAAGTTGAAGGAATGAAATATATATTGTTGGCCTTAGTGTATTTTGGGGTTGATTATTTCATTATTATCCATTATTCGGGAAGGATTCATGTTTTTCAATCTCTCATGAGAAGAAGGGCGTCAAACTGTATCAAAAATATGATTTTTTCCTTATATGCACAAAGAGGCTTGTAAGGAGTTGAGGGGATAAAATCAAAGTTTACTGTCGAAGAGATGGGTTGTCCCGTAAGAAGTCTCTCTGGGTGTGAGAATGGCGATTGAGAAGTGGGTTGTCAGACCCTTAACCATACTCTCCAGGTGAGAGTTTTGTTGAGAGTTGTTCCCTAGTGCGTTGAGCATAAGTCGCATGGCTCAAATACTTCATGTCTGGCCTATTGTTGGTAACCATGGAAAGGGAAGTGAGGTAGCCAAAGGAATTTTGATTAGAGAAGGGGCATACTTCCTTGAGTGTGACAAGTGCATGGGGAATGAGGGATTGTAGGCTAGTTGCAATAGTGGGCACCTTGGATGGAGCGATTTTGTTGAGACTCATACCTTAGCTTGTCACTGGGAACCCTTTTTCCCTAGTGGAGTTAAGCCCCAGCTTGGGTGTGACCTGTTACTGAAATATTATGAGTAACAGATTCTATGGATGGGAGGAACGTCTGTGTTATGCGCGTATTTGGTGATTTTCATAAAAGATAAGTGTTCTTAAAGTTCTTGTCTTGTTTATTGTGTGTTTATATGTCTATGCTTGATATGGATTAATACTTTTATGTTTTCGCGTATAAGTAATTTTTTTTATTTTTATTAATGTTGCTTGCACGTGTAAGTATGGTGCTTATAGCCTGTATTTGTAGTTGTGCATGAGTATGTCAGTTGATGATAGTCTTTCTTGTTAATTTAATCTTGAGGTTTTGGTTATGATTCTTCAAGAAGAGGATTGGGTGGTTGGGTGCAGAGGAAAGCATCATGTGTGCACAGGAGGCTGGAATTTGTGTGTGTGTTCAGGGAAATAGACTTCGTGCATAGTGAAATTAGAATTGATGCATGACGCCAAGATGGTTGTGTGCACGGTTGGGTTTTTTTATCAGTAAGTTGGTGCATGCAATTATTGATTTAATTTCACTTCTTAATGTTGTGACTAAAGGAGAAATTTAGTGTGCACATCTTCGTTCGAGGTTGAGAGCACTACTTCAAGTGATACTGCACAGACTTGTGTTTAGAGTGGAATCTACACAGTGGACTTTTGGAGTAGCATTGACAATTAGTACATTGGGAATGTCCCATTTTGGTTGATTGAAAGCTACGGAAGCTTAGGTTGAGTGGTGTGGTCCAACTTGGGGTGGTTGGGGATGTTACATAATATAACATAAGTTTGAGGCTTTTTCTATTCTAGAAAGAGCATCTGGTACTACATTGTCCTTCCCATTTTTGTATACTATTTCAAAATAAAACCCTTTCATTTTTGCTACCCATTTTTGTTTCTCCTCTGAGGAAAATATTTTCTCCCAAAATCACTTTAGTCTATCATGATCTATCTTGACTTTAAAGTGCCTCCCAATGATATATCATTTCCATTTTTTATTGCATGTAAAATTTCTTCCATTTCTTTTTCATATGTAGATTTGACCAAATATTTTCCCTTGAATTGTTTGTTTTCAAACTCCAATGGTATCCCTTATTGTGTCAATATTTCTCCCATTCCTATTCTTGATGCATCACATTATACTATGAATGTTTTATTAAAATTAGGTGTTTTCAATACTAGTGTATAATACATGGCATCCTTTAAGAGAGAGAATGCCAAAGTAGCATTATCACTCCATAAAAATATTTTTTTCTTCAAGAGAGATGTGAGTGGGCCTACAATGTGTGCATAATTCTTAACAAATTTCAATAATATCCTGTAAGACCTAAAAAACTCTAAGACTCTTTATGTTCTTAGGATTATGAAATTTTTTAATAGCTTGGATCTGTAAATGTGTTGAACCTACACAGAATAGATCTAGCTATAAAATGCCACACACATTTGCAGAGAGAAATTGAGAAAGAAGAAGCAAGAGAAAAAGAATGGAAGAATTCTCATTAACCATATTCCACACTCAAAGAGTGAATAATTTACAATAGATATAGGATACATGAGTAACTAATGCGTCATAGTAGTGTTCTAGAGAGATCTAGACACTCACTGACAGACACTGAAGTGAATTGCCACCTAGTCCTAGTTAACTAATCGATGCAATCATCAGTTGACTAAGACACATGTGTGGAAGTGAGAGAGACACATGCAACTCATGGTGATAAAACCAAGGTTTCCATGCATGAGTGACTTCCACTAGTCTAACTGAGTGTAACCAACTCTGAACTGAAGAGGAACATCCTATTTTGTAGGGAAATATTCTCTAGAGAGAATATTCTCATCTAAGGAATCGTTTTCAATATTGGACTGTAAAACTTAGGAAAATAATTATAGGTGAGTGTGTAATATCTCCAACACCCCCCCTGAACACTACTAGGGTGTACATGATGAATTGGTCCAGGCAACAAAGGCCATGTTAGGTACCCATTGTACAATGCATATAAGAATGAAACATTGAAAAAATGAGGAAAGAGAGGAAACCTCATGGGAACAGCACCCCCCCCCTCAAATTACAATGCATAAAAAAAATATGAGAAGGAATAAAAGGTAGTTGCTAAGAAACCATGTCCTTCACTCCAAGAAGACCTCGCAACTGTGCAAGTTTGTGCTCTTTGAAATTTTTTTTGAATATGTAGATGTCTGCATGGATCTGATGGAGTAGATGCACCATTGAGATGTCCACACATATCCACTTTCTCTTGTTGTAATGAAGATCCAAATAAAGTTTGGATGAAACTTTGAAAACCGTGTGGTCATTTCCAGAAAAACGTTGAAATTTTGTTGATTTTAAAATGATCATAAATTCACTTCCTGGACTTCATTTCGGACGATTTGTTTTTTTGAAATTGAATATTTTCCCCAGAGGAATTCAAATATCCATTTTGTTTTTACAAATTTTTCTCAGAAAATATCATAATTGAGTATGATGTGTGCGACTCCCTTTATGTCTCCTGAGATGCATGCATTGTGCATGGAAAAGTGTTTGCATGTGACCCCTGAGATGCATGTCATATATCTTCTACATGAAATTTAGAAAACAAATCTGAAATGGATTAGACATCATCTTCAATTAATGGAATACAAATTTGTGCAAATACTTGTGTAGAAGACTCTTTAGAACAAAATGTTTGATCTTCTGATGGCTTCTCTTCTGGATCTATCTGTTCAACCAGATGCATCAAATATTCACAATCTTCTTTATTCCCAAATATAACCTCCAATCTGGTCCATAATTCATTTGGAGTGAAGTATTGTGAGACATCGCATACTTGGTGGAGAATTTCAGGAGAAATAAACCAGAGGATACATCCTATGGCCATATCTTGTCTATTGAGAAAATCATTTTTCTCGTCGGTGAAATCAAACTCTACTTCCATTGCCATAGTTATTTGGTACAAGCCTCTGCATCTGAGTAGAAGAGGATTTTTTGGCTTCCACTCCAAACAGTTATGAGGCGTGACAAGTATTGTCGATGAATAATCCATCGTTTTTGCATTCTTCAATATTCAGTACCTGCAAAAAATAATTTGGTGTATCTTTTTCTTAGCATTCCGTCGACTCTGATACCATATAAATGTGTTGAAATTGCACATAATAGATCTAGCTAGAAATAACACACACATTTGCAGAGATAAATTGAGAAAGAAGAAGTAAGAGAGAAACAATGGAATAATTCTCATTAACCATATTCCACACTCAAAGAGTGAATAATTTACAATATATATAGGGTACATGAGTAACTTATGCTCCATATTAGTGATCTAGAGAGATCTAGACACTCACTGATAGACACTGAAGTGAACTACCACCTAGTCCTAGTTAACTGATCCATGCAATCATCAATTGACTGAGACACATGTGTGGAAGTGAGAGAGACACATGCAACTCTTGGTGATAAAACCGAGGTTTCCATGCATGAGTGACTTCCACTAGTCTAACTGAGTGTAACTGACTCTGAACTGAAGAGGAATATCTTATTTTGTAGGGAAATTGATCTGGATTCTTTTCGGCACGAAATGAGATCAGAGATATAATAAAGAAATGCACAGAGATATCACAGATATTCAATAATATAATAGAAATATATCAGAGATGCAACCATAAGCACAGATATAAAGTAATACATGATTTCTATTAATGAAAGAAATGTACAGAGACTGTAAAAATACAGAGTTAAAGACTCGCTAGAATGGTGGCAGCTTATCTCTAAGAAGAGATGTGACGGCTACTCACATTCGCAAGAAGATGATTACAATGAGGCTCTGAAGGCCTTTTTACAATAAATAGGAATTCCAAAAACCCTAAACATCCAAAAACCTAACCCTAGGAGATAAAGCGCCAAAATTCATGTGGACCTCGTTTGGGTAAGTTAGTACATCAACTTCCTGGGGTCGTAACTTTTGCATACGATCTTCATTTTAGGTGTATGATAGCTCATTGGAAAGGTATCGTCGAGGATATTCATTTTGGGGGCTCAATTATGCCTTCAACTATCATTAAGAACCTCGATCTCAAAAAACCTTCATTTAGGCCCTCAAAATGGCCCCGGAAGTTAAAACTTGCTAAAAATAGTAAATTGCCAAAATTGTCAGAAAATTGTTTTGAGCCAGTCGGAAAAAGTGGGTGGCCACCGATATCCACCCTGATCAGAAATATTCTATAGAGACAATATTCTCATCTAAGGAATCGTTCTCAACATTGGACTGTAAAACTTAGGAAAATAATTATAGGTGAGTGTGTAATATCTCCAACAGGATATTTTGAGAGTCCACCTTAACCCCTTCCCTTGAAACAATATGACCCAAATATTATACTTCTTTTTTCCCAAAAGAACATTTGGATATTTTTACATACAATTGATTGTTCTCAAATATTTGCATAACTTTCTATGATGGGGTCAAAATATGTTGTTCATAAGACTTTGAAAAGTCAAAGGAGAATTAGTAAACCCAAAAGGCATGACCAAGAACTCATAGTGCCCATCATGAGTTCTAAAAGTTGTTCTTGGAATGTCATGTTTTCTTAATATGATCTGGTGGTATCCTGATTTAAGATCTAGCTTTATAAAATAACCCACTCCATTAATCTCATCTAATATCTCATCAATATTTGGAATAGGGAATTTATCCTTTATGGTGATTTTGTTTAGATCTCTATAATCAAGACACATCCTCCAAGAATTATATTTTCTTCTCACCATCACTACTGGAGCTGAAGATGAACTCATCCTTGGTTGAATAATACCTGAATCTAGCATTTTCTCAATCTTGTACTATTTTCTCAATCTCCCTTTTTTGTTGACAAGGCTATGTATAACGCCTTTTATTAGGAGTAATTCCTAGTATTAGTTTGATTTGATGTTTGTGATCTCTATATGGAGGTAATTATTTCATATCATGTACTTCTTGTATTTAATAATTCTACTAAGAGAGATAAGAGAAAAGTGTAGATGTTGCTTAATTATCTCATGTCCGTCCACTATTGATCTCACATTTATGATATTTCTTTTATTGAGTTTTTTGGGATTATAGTAGGAAACTAATGCCCAAAATAATGTCATGAATCCATTTGAGGCAATGTATTAATGCAAAAGAAATATATTGTACATAAGAGTTTCTCACAATTTATCTTCAGCAAATGACCCTCCATGTTCTTTAAATAGAGATCATGGACCAATTTGGTGCTAAGCCATTGATCAATGTAAATGTTAATATAAAGGAGAATATGAACCATCAGATCAATTTATGTCTAGAACATATCATTATCATCATATTGCATAACTACAAATGGATACTAATTCATACTAAAGAAACATGTTTTTACCTAAAGACACATTAGACCAAGTTGATCCTAACTAACTCCTAAGTGTCTCAATGTCCTAACACTCATGCCAATATAATTAATGGGCGTGCATACTTGGATACATGTAATATTTTCTACTTCAGTGGCTCAAAATTACTTCTCAGTTTCTGAAGGGATTCTCTATAAGGTGGCAATGTGTCCTCTCTAAGAAACATGAATTGGGTATCAAGATAACTAAATGCATCTGGATAACTAGGATCACCCACCTTGTTGATAGGAATGTGATTACCATCGCCTGCTTTTCCAGATAATAAAATTTCATCAACCAAAGGGATGATTTGCATTTCTCTAAATCATTTTCCCTACAACAAAAGGAAACTTAAACTTCCTATGTCAACATAGGTTTTTGTGTCCTTATGATTTCCATCCAATCACACATGTTCTCTAACCACATAGCCATTGGGATATGTCACCCTCTAAAAGTATATGTCCCACTCCATTTGACATTAAATTGTACCCTTCTAATTCATTTTAGGTCGTGTTAATTGGATGTATATGAGTGGCACACTAACACAACCATAAATACATTGAATTGTACAATTTTTATCTTTTTATCTTCTAGCTATTGCATATAATCTAGGATCCTCCTCTTCGTCTCCTTCCATCATAGTGCAAGGTGAAATTATATTTCTGAAGAGACTTAATGTGACTTATTCTCCTATCCCTACTAACCTCTATATTTCTATGTTTTGACTTGGCTCTGTATTACTCTTCACAAATAATTATGCTAGAATATGTTTCATAGAAGCTAGTAAGTGGATGTCACACTATGAATTCCTCATACCAAAATACAATTCACACTATGCTGATAAAAAAAGAGGTTCATTTTTATCTCTATGTCTCCACATATGTTGATTTTGTTCATGTGTATTTTCAATGTTCATGTCAAATTATCGATATACTTTATTCAATGTATTTTATATACTTAACTTAATTATAGTGTATTTTAATTATATGATTTTAACGTGTTATATTTATTTGATGTAATCTATTAGTACCATTGACCTATTTCATGGTCATATAATGATGGACATTGATAAACTTAACCAATCTTATCTTACCTTATGTATATGCATCATTAAGTGAAAAGAAATCAACAATTCCACATTTTTTTGGTTGATGCAGTAAGAGGACGCGACCACACCCCTGCTCACGCTCTCCTGCTCACAGGATCGTTCTAATCCCCATTATTCGAGCTAAATTAGCTCTTGGGATCCCCAGCTAGAATCCTCTTCTGAAACCCGATCCACAGGTCCTTTAATTCCCTGTCACAGCCTCTGCACCTAACCGTGGTTGTCCCCTGATCTTAATTTCAGGTCATTGGGGTTTCGCTATCCCCGTGCTCGAGAGTTCCTGCTCTCTCCAACTCTCGATCTCCGATGAGATCCTCTCCGGCCTAAGCCCCTCTGGCTATGCCCTTCGGTTCATACGACCATTCTCCATAAGACTGCAGCCTTATATCATCCTATCGGGGTTTTGAGTTTCAATTTCCCGATGAGCTCTCTTCTGCCCTTAGCCCCTCCTGGCTAGGCTCTGGTCCATGTGACCTTTCCTATATGACCGCAGCCATATACCTCTATCGGGGTTTCGGGGTTTTTGATGTCAAAATGCAATCGTCCCCTGGATTCGCGATCCTCCGATTCCCGACACGCTTTAACTTTAGCTAGCCCTCCTGGCTCAGCCCCTGGTCCACATGACCATCACCCCGTGACCACAATCTTACCCCTCGTCGGGGTTTCGGGGTTTGCGATGCCAAAATGCATATGCCTACAGGATTCGCGATTTTCCGATTCCCGACGCGCTCCTTCCTTGTCAGCTCTCGCCCTTCCTAGCTATACCATGGTCCATATGACCGCTACCATATGACCTTAGCCATACCTCTCATCGGGGTTTTGGGGTTCTTGTTGTCAATGTGCATATTCCCTTGGAACCCACGATATTCCGATCCCCGACTTCCTCTGTATTCCTGACACGCATCCCACCGAATGGACGGTTCAGATTCCGCGTCGGGGTTTCCACTATGGATTTCCCCGATCCTTTGTCCACGAGAATACCGATTTGTTGATTCCCGATGCGCCGGTCCTCCGACGGCTCCCGGACTTTGACCTGCCACCTGTCCTCCACTAACTCCTTCTGTGGCCCCACACGACTCTTCCGTCGGGATATCGTGTTTCGCGATTTCAAAGTGCACAAACCACTTGTCACCGGGATCATCGATATCCCGATGAACCAAACACCGATGGACGGCTTCCTTGTCGGGGCTTTTCCCGATAGCGCCAATCTCCTCCACGCGTCCCTTCCAAATGGACGGTCTCGATTCCTCCAGGATTTCGAGACTTTCGATGTCCCAATTTTCTTGTCCTCAGGAACTCTGATTTCCCGATGACTGCTATGTTGACGATCGCTCGATCTCCTCCACGTGTCTCCGCTAACGGACGCTCCGATCCAATCTCGCGCTTTCGCGACTCCTAATGCTCCGGAAGTCTTTCCTTCCCAACCTCCGATATGCCGATGGGCTCCTGATATCGCCCACGTGTCCCAACTGACAGACGGTTGTGATTTCTTTCGTTGTTTCGGGATTTCTGATGTCCCGACCCTCACGACCTCGAGAATCTCGATTTCCCGAGTGCCGATATCTCGATGGCTCCACCCCTTGTCGGGATTTCTCCTCTTGTTCACGAGGACTTAACTCCCTCGCAACTTCTGTAGATCCAACGGTTGGCAGCGATCTTGAACCAGATCTAACGGCTCAAATATGTTCTTCCTCGCTGCGCTCCTCCTGAGCTTAAACTCTGCGCACCTTCTCCTGATCCAATGACTTACGGGATTTCTGGGTGAGATCCGACGGCTGTTGCTCTCCTATTCTGTGTGCTTCTTCTGACGCCTTCCTGGACGTGAATATTCAACGGTCCAGATCTCTTTTCTCCAGCAGATCCGACGGTTGTTGTTGCTGCCTCCTGAGCTTCCACGCATTCTTCCGAGACTTGGAAGAATTTCCAGCTCCCAAAGGCCTCAACCTTTGCTTCATCTCCGTGAACTCCACGACGCTATTCCTCCCGAGATTTTCTTCTTTCAAATCCTTAAAGGATTCCGACGTCTGCGCTCCTGCAGAGTCTTCTCATGCACACAACGCTATCTCTCCCGAGCTACTCAACACTCAGACCCTTAAGGGATTTTGTCTTTCTTCTCCCACAGATGGAGAATATAGTGCCTTCCTGGCAGTCTCTCGGCTCAAGCAACCTCTTTCTGAGTCTTTCTGGGTGTTCAGCAACCCAGTAAAGATCCTTCAGTGGATACTTCCTCCAGCTCCAGAACTCAAAGAGTTCTCTTCTCCTGTGCTTTCCTGCACACAGTCTCAATGCCCACCTGGCAGAGTATCTTCTCAGAACCTCCAACGGTTCTGTCTTCTTCTCCTATGCACCTATGCACCTGCTCAATGCCCTCCTGGCAGAGCTCTCAAAATCCTCAGTGATTCTGGTCCTCTTAAGAACTCACAGCAGAGTTCTTCCCCAACGCAACCCGTACGTATGCTCAATGCCCACTTGGCAGAGCTTCTACAGAATTCACAACAGAATTCTGTCTGCAACTGTGTCTTCTCCCACACAGCCTTGCCTCCTGAGGTGTTCAACAACCTCAAAGGTCTTCCTCCTGAGCTGTTGACTTCAGTCCTGTGCCGCAGCACATCTTTGTCTGACTCCATAGAGTTCAGAAGTGCATCCTCTGTGCACCAGTATTCAGAGACCGCAGTACTCTGTCACGCCCTCCTGGCATGAAACCTCAAAGACCCTCTTCTGAAATCAAACACACTTCTGCAAATGCCTATCTAACACACACATTCATAGCGTATAAAAGAACACACACAGACATCCATATAACACAGAACATGTGCAGGAAAAAACTGCTTCTGTTTATATTAACAATGGAATTGCCTGAAATTACAATGGTGTTCCTGATCTCTCTCTGGCTCTTCTCTACTCCTACTCATCCTATATTCTAACTCCTCATCTTCACTCCCTCGAAATGAGATCTCAAAATCTCTTTTACCTGAGGGGCTCATTGAGCGCTTCCCTCCAGGTCTACCTACTATATTCAATTACATTAAATGGATGTCTAGTCCAACATCTGGATCTAGATCTCAACCGACCTAGCATTAAAGCCAATCTTATCTATAGCCTGCGTGAAGGAACGGCTTCCATGGCTCACCAGCCTAAACATTTAATTACATTCAATTCAAATTTTAAATGAGGTTGCGCCTCTCTTTTAGAGTGCAATCTGAATTCGCTGGCATGGTTGGCTGGCTGGCTGGCTGACGTGGAGAGATGCTCCTGCATCAAACTCCTCAGCTGCAAAATCATGAGCTCCTGCTCATGCGCTTCCCCTCTAAGTTGTTGGAAATCCTCCTGGATCCCAAACAAATATCTGGAGCTTCCCATCTGCTCCAACTTGCTGTTGTTGTTGCTTCTGCACCGCTGCTGCTGCTTCTTTTCTGCCCAGCTTCTCCTCACTAGTAGTTTCTGTTGACTCCAACATCAGCCTTCTGATCTCTTCTATTACTTCGTCCAGCTGCTCCAGTGGCTAGCTCTGCTCATGCAGTCTCCTCAGCTGTAAAAAATTCCTGCAGTTGGGTAGATCGCTATGATCTCCCATGCCATCTTCTTTATCTTCATCGATGGCCTCAAGTTGCCACTCTGCTGCAGACTTCAGCTCTGCAGTCCCCCTTTGACTGACTTGTTGTTCAGTCACCTTCCCTGATAGTTCAACTTCTGTCAGTTCTCTTGCTGGCCCTGGATTGTTCAACCAATCCTCCAGCATCTCTAGCTCCATCTCCCATGGAGTGATAACTTTAGCTGCCGGCTCCTTGGCTTCCTTTGCTGCTAGCTCCAATGCTACAGCTCTTTCAGCTTCCTGGTTGAAATCATTGAGCCGTTCCTCAGAATGCTCCTTCTCTTCTCCTGCTTCTTCTGCTTATGCTTGGGAAGTCTCAACTACCTGTTCCAATTCTTCTTCTTCCCTGAAAGTCATCGTCAGCTGTGACTGTTCTGTTGTTGCACCATCTGCAACACCAATTTTTGCCTCCTCCTAGGCATATGGTAGGAATACTCCAATTCCCCCAATCATCAGTAGATATCTCATATCTTCTACCTCTGTCAGCTGCATCTGCTGATCCAAATTCACCTTTGAGCTCACTTGCTCTGTCATCTCCCCTGGCTGATTCCAACTCACTTCTAAGTTTATGAGACCCACATATAGTCTCATCTGCTCATCCCTACCCACCTGGAAATATGGGATGCTTTCGCTGCCCTCCTGGCAGACTATGAGATCAATTGATCCCATCTTCATCAGCAACCCTTGCTTAATCGAACTCTCCTCCGAGTCCATGAGACTTTCAGATAGCCTTGAAGGTTCATCTCTGCCCACCTGGCAGTTTAAGATGCTTCTGCTGCCCTCCTGGCAGTCTTCGAGATCCCGCAGTGACCTCTTATCATTTCCCTCCTGGCAATTTGAAATTCCTTGGCTATCCTCATGACAGTCTATGAGATCCTCAGTTGATCTCAACTCGTTGCCCTCCTGGCAATCTGGAATTTCATCTCTGCCCTCATGGAAGTTCTTGAGATCCTCAACTGATCCCATTTCAATTTCCAAATCATTGAGACTTTCCCCAGTCTCTGGTT
Source organism: Picea engelmannii (assembly GCA_009831015.1). Classification (NCBI taxonomy): domain Eukaryota; kingdom Viridiplantae; phylum Streptophyta; class Pinopsida; order Pinales; family Pinaceae; genus Picea; species Picea engelmannii. The sequence goes on from ML783599.1 coordinate 513,104, forward strand.
CGCATACCTGAACCATCTTCTTATCCTGCCGCAGCTTAAATTTGAGCCTCGCTAATTCTCTCTTTATATCTGCGAGTTCTTCATCTATATCTTCCTGGCTCCATAGCTCTCTCCTCCTAGCATACCTACGGCCTTCAGTAGCCATGTTGTTGCCTCTGTTTGCCTTCCTGGAAAATCTGCTGCTGTCACTCTGCATCCCGAGTGTTTCCAGCTTCATCCTACAGTCCTACTGACTGTCTTCTCGACTGCTGCCTACCTGCAAACAATCGTCACAGAGTCCTCAGCAACTCTGTCTTCCTCTTATCTCCTCTATCTAAAATATACAAACAGAGTTCTAGCTCTGATACCACTTGACGCGGTAAGGGTGCGCGACCACACCCCTGCTCGCGCTCTCTTGCTCATAGGATCATTCTAATCCCCATTATTCGAGCTGAATTGGGATCCCCTGCTGGAATCCTCTTCTGAAACTCGATCCACAGGTCCTTTAATTCCCTGTCACGGCCTCTGCACCTAACCGTGGTTGTCCCCTGATCTTAATTTTAGGTCATCGGGGTTTCGCTATCCCCGTGATCGAGAGTTCCTGCTCTCTCCAACTCTCGATCTCCGATGAGCTCCTCTCCGGCCTAAGCCCCTCTGGCTATGCCCTTCGGTCCATATGACCATTCTCCATAAGACCACAACCTTATATCATCCTATCGGGGTTTTGAGTTTTAATTTCTCGATGAGCTCTCTTCTGCCCTTAGCCCCTCCTAGCTAGGCTCTGGTCCATGTGACCTTTCCTATATGACCGCAGCCATATACCTCTATCGAGGTTTCGGGGTTTTTGATGTCAAAATGCAATCGTCCCCTGGATCCGCGATCCTCCGATTCCCGACACGCTTTAACTTCAGCTAGCCCTCCTGGCTCAGCCCCTGGTCCACATGACCATCACCCCGTGACCACAACCTTACCCCTCGTCGGGGTTTTGGGGTTTGCGATGCCAAAATGCATACGCCTACAGAATTCGCGATTTTCCGATTCCCGACGCGCTCCTTCCTTGTCAGCTCTCGCCCTTCCTGGCTATACCATGGTCCATATGACCGCTAACATATGACCTTAGCCATACCTCTCATCGGGGTTTCGGGGTTCTTGCTGTCAATGTGCATACACCCTTGGAACTCACGATATGTCGATCCCCGACTTCCTCCGTATTCCTAACACGCGTCCCACCGAATGGACGGTTCAAATTCCGCGTCGGGGTTTCCACTATGGATTTCCCCGATCCTTTGTCCATGGGAATACCGATTTGTCGATTCCCAATGCGTCGGTCCTTCGACGGCTCCAGGCCTTTGACCTGCCACCTATCCTCCACTAACTTCGTCTGTGGCCCCACACGACTCTTCCGTCAGGATATCGTGTTTCGCGATTTCAAAGTGCACAAACTACTTGTCACCAGGATCATCGATATCCCGATGAACCAAACACCGATGGACGGCTTCCTTGTCAGGGATTTTCCCGATAGCGCCGATCTCCTCCACGCATCCCTTCCAGATGGACGGTCTCGATTCCTCCGGGATTTCGAGACTTTCGATGTCCCAATTTTCTTGTCCTCAGGAACTTCGATTTCCCGATGACTGCTATGTCGACGATCGCTCGATCTCCGCCACATGTCTCCGCTAACGGATGCTCCGATCCAATATCATGCTTTCACGACTCCTAATGCTCCGGAAGTCTTTCCTTCCCAACCTCCGATATGCCGATGGGCTCCTGATCTCACCCACGTGTCCCAACTGACGGACGGCTGTGATTTCTTTCGCTGTTTCGGGATTTCTGATGTCTCGACCCTCACGACCTCGAGAATCCCGATTTCCCAAGTGCCTATATCCCGATGGCTCCACCCCTTGTCGGGATTTCTCCTCTTGTTCACGAGGACTTAACTCCCTCGCAACTTCTGCAGATCCAACGGTTGGCGGCGATCTTGAACCAGATCTAACGGCTCAAATCTGTTCTTCCTCGTTGCGCTCCTCCTGAGCTTAAACTCTGTGCACCTTCTCCCGATCCAATGACTTACGGGATTTCTGGGTGAGATCTGACGACTGTCGCTCTCCTATTCTGTGCGCTTCTTCTGACGCCTTCCTGGACGTGAATCTTCAACGGTCCAGATCTCTTTTCTCCAGCAGATCCGATGGCTGCTGCTACTGCCTCCTGAGCTTCCATGTGTTCTTCCGAGACTTGGAAGAATATCTAGCTCCCAAAGGCCTCAACCTTTGCTTCGTCTCCGTGAACTCCACAATGTTATTCCTCCCGAGCTTTGCTTCTTTCAAATCCTTAAAGGATTCCAACGTCTTCGCTCCTGCAGAGTCTTCTCATGCACACAACGTTATCTCTCCTGAGCTACTCAACACTCAGACCCCTAAGGGATTTTGTCTTTCTTCTCCCACAGATGGAGAATATAGTGCCTTCCTGGCAGTCTCTCGGCTCAAGCAACCTCTTGCTGAGTCTTTCTGGGTGTTCAGCAACCCAGTGAAGATCCTTCAGTGGATACTTCCTCCAGCTCTAGAACTCAAAGAGTTCTCTTCTCCTGTGCTTTCCTGCACACAGTCTCAATGCCCACCTGGCAGAGTATCTTCTCAGAACCTCCAACGGTTCTATCTTCTTCTCCTGTGCACCTATGCACCTTCTTGATGCCCTCCTAGTAGAGCTCTCAGAATCCTCAGTGATTCTGGTCCTCTTAAGAACTCACAGCAGATTTCTTCCCCAACGCAACCTGTGTGTATGCTCAATGCCCACTTGGCAGAGCTTCTACAGAATTCACAACAGAATTATGTCTGCAACTGTGTCTTCTCCCACATATCCTTGCCTCCTAAGGTGTTCAAAAACCTCAAAGGTCTTCCTCCTGAGTTGTTGACTTTAGTCCTGTGCCGCAGCACGTCTTTGTCTGACTCTGCAGAGTTCAGAAGTGCATCCTCTGTGCACCAATATTCAGAGACCGCAGTACTCTGTCACGCCCTCCTGGAATGAAACCTCAAAGACCCTCTTCTGAAATCAAACACACTTCTGCAAATGCCTATCTAACACACACACATTCACAGCGTATAAAAGAACACACACAGACATCCATATAACACAGAACATGTGCAGGAAAAAATTGCTTCTGTTTATATTAACAATGGAATTGCCTGAAATTACAATGGTGTTCCTGAGCTCTCTCTGGCTCTTCTCTACTCCTACTCATCCTATCTTCTAACTCCTCATCTTCACTCCCTCAAAATGAGATCTCAAAATCTCTTTTACCTGAGGGGCTCATCGAGCGCTTCCCTCTAGGTCTACCTACTCTATTCAATTACATTAAATGGTTGTCTAGTCCAGCATCTGGATCTAGATTTCAACTGACCTAGCATTAAATCCGATCTTATCTACAGCCTGCGCAAAGGCACATCTTCCATGGCTCACCAGCCTAAACATTTAATTACATTCAATTCAAATTTTAAATGAGGTTGCGCCTCTCTTTTAGTGTGCGATCTGAATTCATTGGCGTGGCTGGCTGGCTAGCTGGCTGATGTGGAGAGATGCTCCTGCATCATTGGTCAAGCTAGGAGGTCCTTGATTATAAGATGTTTTTTAAGTTTATTGATATAGTCTCAATTATTATGCTAATATACTAGATTATTATATGTCATTATTAAATATAGTTTTATTTTATTGCATATATTTAAATTACTATAGTTGTGAGCCCATTGATGAAGACTGAAAGTATGCCCTGAGAAATGGTTATGAAAGAATGGTGACAAATTTGGAGCCATGCCCTAGGTAATTAATTGTTAGTTATGTGTTTATTTTTCAACTTATAAATAATTGGAATTACTCATTCATTGATTGAAATATATTATGTTCTTTGAGACTGATGATGACGAGGGTGACTCAAAGGGATTGGAGGGTATTGATAATTTCTTAACCTATATTTTTTTTATTACATATTTAGATGTAGTGAACATTTTTTTTAATTTATTGAACTCATGTTCATTTATTATGTTTCTATGGAGTGGAGAATATGAGGACTCTGAGCACAACAATACAATCAATTTATAATGTTAAATTCATTTCATTTCCTTATATGTTTGGATGTTTTTTCATGCAATGTTATATAGAAATTTGATATTTAATACATGGGGTGGTAGTGTAACACTTGTTTACAAGAAGAAAAAATTACATGGTTATTTTAAGATTTGATTTAAAATTTCATCATTAATGTGTTTATATATGCATGGTTTTTTCTTTACATGGTGTGAAATTGATTTAATCTTAGTACAGTGAAATTTCATAATTTTGTTTATGGATACATGGTTTTTTCCTCTCATCATGTGAAATTGGCTAAATGCCAGTGGAGTATTGTGTTTACATATACATGGGTTTTTCTCTCATGATTGGTACACTACCAAATATACTTATATTGATATAAATTAGGGTAAGAACATAATGAAGAAAACCAAGAAAGATCAAGAAACAAGGAGATGGAAGTAAAAAGCATAAGCCACTAATTTTCACATTAATGTATTCACAAAGTACGTACATATAGTACAATGATCAATAACGATCATCAACAGTCCATATAACTAACTCACGTTAACAAGGTGGTATTATGACTATGATTAGGAGCAATAATTCTAACGATCCCCCCTTCAATAATTAGTATGTACAAATGTACCAGATAGCAACAAAAACTAGTGCAAAAGCTAATAACATATCCAAGTCTTCAATCTATAACTCATGGTATGAAACCTCATGAGTATTAATGAAGATCGGCGTGAAAAACCTACCAAATGTGGATGTTGAAAACTAAATCTAGAAAACTTATTATGCATCAAATGAGCCAGATATCCTCTGAGTGGCCACTGAAGTGAAGCCAAACCAATGAGAGAAAATCCTGATGAGAAGTGAATTATTTGCAAGTCTAACACATCCCATATCCTGAAAAACCCTAGAAATCCAAGTTCCAAGAGAAAATATCAAAAGAATTGCATGTCCTTTGCAAGGTCAAAACACCATCCCTAAGAATTTTGAAGACTATGAAGCTCTCACATAATGACACAAAAAAAATGTCAAAAAACATGTTGACAGAAAAAGGTGTCAAACAACATCCAAAACCTGTATATAAAAATTTTGTAGCCAAAAAGCCTCTGAGTAGTAAACCAGTTTAACTATTGGTACTGCTTCAAATCCTAAACCCAAATGTCCATCAAACATGTCACAAAATCCATCAAATGCCAAAAAATGTGGCAAGTCATCCATCGATCCAATATCCATCAAAATCCAAAATGCCAAGTGTTGAACTATCTCAGAGAAAAATCCTTTGAAGGTCAAACTGACCAATCCAAATCCATCATCCAATCAGGAAACAAACATCATGTCCTAAAACAATCATCTAGCATCCATCATCCTGAAATCATAAATTCATCTATAATATTGAATCCTAAATCCATATTCAATCATCATAAATTGCAATCATGTAAGTTAGACTTCGAAAATTGAAGTTTGATGTATCAATATTTCCCCCCCTATCGAATGAAAAAGTGAGAAGTCTAAATAATGAGATATACCCCCCCTGAAAGTGGAAAAGGGTAATCAAACCATCTTCGAGCGGAGTCTAGAGACTCGGTCTTCAACTCAGAAGACTACATCAAGTGGGCCTCGATCATGCCCTGTATCATCCAAACCTAAAAAACATTCATGTCCGTCAACTATAGAAATATCTCCAATCAAGTATGGTTTTACCAGTGTATAAAATCGTCGATAAGATCATTCTAATAACTTAGCTTCCAAACTCCAATGTGAATTCCCTAACCATTAAAAATTTACTTGTTTCATTTGAATCTTTATTCGCTTCCAACACCTTTTTGAGACATGGTTTTTCTTCCCACAAAAAACACATAGGTGGAGATCAAAACAGTTTAATTCAACATAGCCAATTTGGTGACATTGTTGACACGAGACAAGTTATTTTTCTAACTAAGCATCATCAACCGACAAATACTCAATACATGTATTATCATTAATATCTTCAATAAAAGTGTCATGTGTATCGTCATCCTAATCAACATAATGTACATATTCCTTATCAATTTCTTCCTTCCTATCAACATTAACCAAAAAACCACTGCTCATAAAAGTAATTGGTTTACGATAATTAGGAATATCAAAAAAGTTATCATGATCTTTTTCATATCTTAATCCATATATGTTTTGTTTAAACTATAATTCTTCCCATGGTCTAACAAAGTTATCTATATTTTCAACTTGATCCTCATGTTGAAACTTCAATTTATGCACTTTGTGTTCAGTGTCATCACTCAAGGCTACATTGACTTCATCAAAGGAAAAAGAATGCAACTTACAATCAACAAGTGCAAGTATGTTTTCTTTATCCTTAAATTTGTTTTCTTGTTCCTTGGTGTCATCATTAAATGATGTCAACTGCCCAGTCAAAAAATTTGTTTGTGTTTGAAGTAAATATACCTTTTTTTGCAGTATGTGGAAACAAGTAAGAACATTACTGAGAGTTATGGTAGAAATTAGGACAAGAACATAATGAAGAAAACCAAGAAATATCAAGAAGATCAAGAAACAAGGAGATGGAGGTAAAAAGCATAAGCCACTAATTTTCACATTAATGTATTCACAAAGTATGTACATATAGTACAATGATCAATTACCACCATTAATGGTCCATATAACTAACTCACGTTAATAAGGTGGGATTAGGACTATGATTAGGAGCAATAATGCTAACATATATTAGTCATCATTTTTTTATTTTTTATTTTAATAGTAATTGGTATATTTATATTAAGTAAAAAGACTATGGTGATCTGTAAAGAGATCACATCTAAAATGCTTGAAAGACATTCAGTTATAGCTAATATCTAGTCTATCTATAGACCAACAGCCGAGTTTTGTAATGTCCACAAGAAAAATAACCTAGTACTTCTGAGAAGATTAAATTCTACAAAACAAACTAGATAGTATAATAACCTTACAAAACATGAAAAAATAACAAAAGGAATTCCTACTCGCCACTTCTTCTAGTGTTGTCTTCCCTATTTCTAGAGATGGTTTCTCAATTGTCATTACATCTTCAAGATGGTGCATTGTTTCTTCCTCGTTCAGCTTGCCACAATTGGAGTTCATTGGTTGGACTTGGTTTAAGGCTCATGAATAATCACCCTTGCTCATACGTGTCACCAAAGTCTGCAACATATTATATTCCACTTCTAAGGTGGCCATTTGACGTTTATGTTGCACAAGTTCATATGAACCAAACCACTAAGAACAACCAAAACCCTATCTCATTTCATAATTGCTCCATCCACATGGTATGAGGATCACACACTCAACCATGTGACACCTTAATGCTTTGATTTGTGGTTTATTCTCCATTATACTGAGGAATGGGTTGATTAAGTTGGTTTCCATTAATGCTAATGATCCACTCTTTTAAGTGGGTGGCTCTGTTAGTGAAATGGTCTATAGTTTTATTGTTCTCCCAGAGGACATGGAAGAAGCTAATTCTAGTGAAGTTTAAGATCTCTTTTTTAGCTCAATCAAGTATTGCATCAAGAGTATGATCGGTAGCACTAGTATTGGAGACCATTTTTCCAATGGCAAACCTTGAATCCCTCACACAATCAAAGATCGAATGTTAGCTTCAATTGCTAATTTTATCCCTTGCATTAATGCATAAGCTTCTGCTAAATTGTTTGGTGCTATACTGAGACCCCAATCATATGTCAATATCGTTGTTCCTCTAGGGCTTATAATAAGCCCCCCAACACCTACCACCCCATATATTAATCATCATTCCCATCAATATTTAAATATTAAAATAATAGTTAATAATTATTTACTAATTAAAGTAATAATTAAAACATATAAATAATTAAAAATAATTAAATCAGTAGTAATAATAATAATAAAATTATTATTATTACTACTATTTTAATTAATTCATAATATTAAATAAATAAATCGAAATAATGAAATAAGTGATAATAACGAAATTAATTAAAAATAATTAAATCATTAGCATCGCAACTATGATGTTAAAACAACACAACAGTACACTATCACAATGCAAAATGAAAAGAAACAATGGAAACTCGACTCTAAAACAATGTTAGCATGATACATGAGGACTAAGTATCAAATATTGATGCACATATGACACTATAACGATGCCAATTGGGAAATCTACTTTGATGTAATAAACATGCATAAGACATAACATCGATACAAACATGATGCTATGTTTTTGTTTTTTTTAAACAAAAAAATGACACGGGAAGATGTTAATTTGGCGATATATTTTTTTTGAGTTTTTATACTCGTTGTTAAGATGATGCCTTGCAGAGCACATGTCAAATTATGCAACGTATGAACAGTGAAATTTTGACATCAAATCATGATGTAACATATTGAATAGTATTGTGTGTCACCTTTTCTTTCTTTTTTTTCAAAACAAATACATTGGGACGCGATGTTAATAATGACACTAAAACCCCATATTGTAGTAGTGAAATCAAATCAACCTAATGACTTGCAATAGAAGCTAAATATGCCTAGGAACTATGATATCACATCAACTTAAGACCTTGTATCCATAGCTAGTGGTTTAGTGGTTTGGAGGGATGCTATCACATCACCATGGAGACTTGCAGTCCAAAAACTAGTGGTTATTAAGGAGGATGTTATTAGATTAACCTGGGACTTTCACCCTAAAGTAAATTGTTATTGGGAAGTATGCAATCATATTATCTTGAGTTGCAACCTAAATATTGTTTTAGCAAGGGAGGATGTTGTTACTTCAACTAGGGGACTTCCACCCAAAAGATAGGGTCAACTAGGGGACTTGCACCCTAAACCCAACTTCAATGTGGTGACTTTCAATTCGAATATAACGGTGAGGGGTGTTATGAAATTAAGGTGAGTACATGCATATTAATCCAACTTCAACTTTGGGACTTGTACCCCAAAGCTAACCAATTCAACCCAAGGACTTTCATCCGAAAGAATTGCTAGGGAAGTTGTTATTACATCAACCTTTGGATTTGCAACTAAATGGTAAATGGTGGGAAGAGCATTATCACATCAACCTTTTTACTTGTCCCAATTACATGATGTTATGGAGGTTGTTATCACATCACCATAGGTACTTGCACCCAAAAGCCAGTGGCTATGGAGGATGTTATCACATGAAGTTAGAGACTTGCACTTGAAACCTAGTGGTTGTTTGGGACTACGTTGTCACATTAATTTAGGAATTGGCCCTCAGTATAGTTTTTGTTGGGGGAGATGTTATCATATCAACCTTGGGAGATGCACCTAAAATCCACCTACTTCTAGGGACCATGCTATGAATTCAACTTGGGGACACACACTCAAATTCCCATCATTGTTAGGGACTATGTTATCACATCAACCGAGGGACAAACACTAAAAATATCTCTACCTCAAGACAATTTTATCACAATAACCTTTATCAAATAATCCTACGAGCATGCATCTAGAAGACCACTACTACTTGAGGGATACATTATTGTATCAACATGTGTACATGCACCTGAAATATAATTTCTACCAAGCATTATGCTATCACAACAAGAATATTGTACCCCAAATCTAGTTACCACTAGGGACTATGCTATCACATCAACATGTGGACTTGAACCTAAAATCCAACTACCATAAAGGATTATGTTAACACATGGTACTTTCACCCCAAATTAGTTTACCATCGATCACACTAAGTTAATGTGACCAACTAGGATGATACCGCACTAACTAAATACTTCATTGAAAACCCGACTTATTAGAATAAGACTATCACATTACTATGGAGACCTACACCCACATAAACCTCTTATCTAATTACTAGGGAGGATGTTATCACAATTATTTATCGATGATGAGGATACTTGATTTCACTCTACTACTACCCAACCCCTCAAGTCCCTATCAACAGGTGATTTATGACATGTCAAGAGTACTGGACCAAAGCAATCGTAAAGATTGAATCCCTTCTAGAAAAAAAAAATCTTCTCCTTGTGTATTATCCCACGTTAATTATTTATGACTGGTATATGGCACCATATAAATCCTAGTATACTATGATCCATACAAACAAAGAGGAAAAATCCTCACTGTTGGCGACGGAAGTCACTCCTGGATTGCTAGCAGGAGCAGAGCCCGACGCCCATCAATTTTATGTCACGGTTTGTTTATAGATGGGGTGACCGAATGGAAGCCAACTCAAAACGATATCATTTCAACTTCAAAACTAGGCCAGGCATGCATAGGTGAGTGAGGTCTTTATAAACTTCAAACAGTGAGTTGTAGTAAAGGGTGAACAGGCGGAGGACCTATATGGGAAGAGTGCGAAGGTCTGTTATAAACGACAGGTTCCTAATAGACTGTAGAAGAAGGCATCCAAACGCAAGGTCTTCTTGCACTTAAATACCAAAAACCAGAGAATACAATAATGCAACGATAAATCATTTATCATAACAGAACTGCAATAATTCACGCGACTCAGTCAATCACGAACTCTCTTAGCATGAGACGAAAATTAGGTGGAGTGAGAAAAACTGTCTGTCATAAAACAAGATATCTCATATACAGATACATATCCAACAAACTAGAATGTTTGTTAAACTTTACAGTAGGGAGCTTTTCTCTACCATCGATCCCTACAAAAATGGAAAAAATGCCTACATATACTCTTCCCCTCCTTCCGCCCAGCAGAGGCATCTCAAAACTTTCAATGGATGGTGTCGCCTCAATCAAATCTAGCCTGCATTGCTCTGTCATACGCTGCCTTTAATTCAGCATGGCTCGCACCAGGGGGTAGCTGAGCCCTTTGAATGTTGAACTGGAATGTACAGGTTCCCCTGGTGAGTTGGAGACTCGGCGTGACTTTCCTGAAGAGAACTGGTATAAGGGGCCCTCCTGGGTAAATTTCAACCGGGACCTCCATACTCTGCAATAAATGGGTGACGCGAGACTTCACCCACCCTCTTTCTCCTTTATCCATTCTGAGCAGGTACCGGGATCCAAATCTCATCGGGCTGGAGTCGGCAGAGTACAGTGCCCCCCTTTTGAGAACTAATTCGGAACCTTTGGCCAAAATAAAACGAAATTGCCCCTCTCTCAGACCTCCTTTCTTATGACCAGGCGCCAGAACCATGGGCCCAATCCTGAGCGCTATCGGGAATTCGGGGTTCGAGATTTCAAAATGCAAAAAACAAAGGGCACTTGCTCCTCGAAACTCCGATACCCGATTTGCGATGAGCGCCACCTCAATAAGTTAGCCCCTACCAGTTGGAACCTGATCCATATGACCTGTCTCCGTGTGACCATAGTCAAACCCTCCATCGGAGCTTCGGCATTCACGATGTCACGATTCACTAGTCCTCCAGACTCGCGAATCTCCAATCCCCAATGGCTTCAAGTTCCCTGATGGGCGCTTCCCTGTCGGGACTTTCCCGATGACGCTGATCTCCTGCCACGCATCCCTTCTCATACGGACGGTCTAGATCTCCTTCACTGCTTCTTGCGTCCATGATCAGGCTCGCTTGACGTTTATGGCTGCGACCTTTGAATAAATCTCACCTGACCGGCTTTCAAAATCCCACCTCCATGTGTTTGCATCAGAGGCCTCAAATCGGAGAGGAAAACCTCCATGCGCAAGAAATGTCGCTAACACTCACCTTCCTCTACTCCATTTTCTAAAATTATTCCATAAAGTGAATTGACAAAAGAGAAAGTATTAGATATAGAAATTTTCAGTGCTAACACAGGGTGAACTAAACTATAAAAACATAACTAGTATTAAAAAATTTAATATAACTTTTCTACTACATATAACTATAAAAATATATATTCAAATAAAATTACACTAAATAAAATTTTGATGTTTACATTCATAATATAAATTAAAATTGAACAATATATGTTGTTGGACCAATATCCAAGTAGTTTCTATAATAAGTAACCAAAATCGTGATATCTCACCAAATGATAAAAAAAAATATCATAATGCTTCAAAGATATAGACAATAATACTATAATCAAAATCAATGGTTACAAATAAAGTTTTTATATCCACTAAATATCCGTATACAATTACTATATCTTGAGAGAAACTACTTCCAATTTTAAAGCAAAAATTAAGCTTGGCCAAGTAGGTTTTGGATCTATTTTTAAAGTATCAACAAATAAAAAGTTAATATGGAACTTTTTAATATATATATGATTTAACAATTTGATAGTTGGATGGATGTAGGTTATAATTCATCAACTCAAGCATAAATGTGATAAATGAGATCTACTTTGGGTCTTAGCTCCTAGGGTGTCTCGACATAGTTCCATTACAACATGGGACATATTTAGGGATAACATGTGCTTTAATAAGTGGTGTTGAACTATGTTGAGAAAATAGGATCAATGAATCATGAGCTTCATTTTCCAAAACCTCTTTGACTTCTTCCTAGGATTCTAGGTTTGCAGTCTTCTCTATTTCTCCTCTCGGCTCATGATTATAGGAGGATTTTTTGTCAACGATAATTCCATGAGGGTCATATACCCACTTGTATTCTCTCTCAAAATCAAGGATATTCAGTAATTCTTCAACCCTTAAAAAAGTTATTATTTGTTGCACCAGAAAGGGACGGACTTCTTGAGGTAATGTAAAAGTGATTTCTTTCCTATGTCGGCCAAATAGGAAATGATCAACTAACAACCTATGCCTAATATAATCTAGGGCCATCAGTATGGGTGTAAGAAAAGTTGGGAGTCTAAAAGTTTCTTTCAAGATCATAGAATTTTGAGCTAGATACCAATCTCCAGCTCGGGTATCTTTACTTAACTGAAGTAGGAACTTCATTTCTAGGAAAAACCTTGGAGGGGGTGAACCATGAATAAGGGTATATAGGGATTTCATGTAATGATCAACATAATAACTGAAACCCTTATGGAATTCTTTATTTTTAACACTATGAGAACACTCAGTTACAGGCTTGAGATTCCCCTTTTCATCAGTGACTTCTACTCCCCAACCCTTGAAATAAGCATGATTCTGAGAGAAAATGAGGTATATCAAGTAGGAATGATACCTGAAGCATCGGGTACTATGAAAAAATTCTAATTGAACTTGGATGGGATATTTTAAGAGTGTGCAGAAATCCCATCTTGGAGGAGCCATGGGATCGGTAGAAAAAAGGCAAGAGAAGAATCCAAGGGCTGCATCATCCATTATTTTTTCGTGGTCTTGATCAAACAATTGACAAAATGAATTTAGGGCATACTTAATATTTTGTGGGGAAATGTTAGCATGGAAATTAGTCAAAAGAGTAGGTAGTGGAGAATTAGGGATTACGAGGCTTCCTAGTAAATTTTCTCTATCAGCTTGGGGTAAATCTTGATATGTGACTTCTAGAGTATGTTCTTGTTGTTGATGATTGCAGCTATGTGAGACATTCTCCAGATTACAAACCTATGAGATGTTGACCATTGCAGTTATGTGAGACTTTCTCCAACTTACAAACCTGAGAGAAATCCCCTAAGAAGGGTGTGTGGTTCCTATCTGAGACAGATCTGGAACATAGAGATGACCTCCTCCATTATGAGAGTTGAGAAGAACTTCAGATGATTCTCCGGTGAGAAAGGCGATCTACAGAGTTGGACGTGCATGTGGCTGAGCACAAGGTGAACGTGTGAAATCCCAAAGTGTTGGGTGCATCGTCATGAGAATAGAAATGAAGACGATGTATTAGCCTCCTCTGAGCAGAAGAGTTGACGAGAAAATCCTGATGGCTCTCCTGTGTAATGCAGTGGGAAAGAATATCTGTTGAGTGGGCGTGCATGTGGACGAGCACAGGTGAACGTGATCCTAGTGGCTGAGCAGTAGTGAAGAAGTGGTTCTTCTATGTAATGCAGTGAGCCAATGATATGGACATCCCTATGGATGTGCCCCTAGTGGATGAGCACTAGTGGGTGTATAAGATCCCTTTCTATATTGTTCAAGATTCAGACATGCATGTAACCCTAATTGTAATGAAAAGAGTACAGGTCGGCCCCACCTTAATGTGGCTGGTAATTAATGTAAAAGATAATTAATCTGGTTAATATTAATTATATTATAAGCTAGTGAGGTCAGCCCTGTTATGTCAATAGACACAATTGTTGATAGTTTCGGGTTAGTATAAGTAAAGGTAAATTCCCCATTGAGGAATCATATCTTTCAAGTGAGTTTGGAAATTTCAGCAAGTACACCTTCTTGGGAAAAGTGCACACCTCTCTTGGGTGCTAGTCTTCTAGGGTTTGAGCACCCTCTTGTGTGCTATTTTTTCTTGGTGGTAAAGGTCTTTCTTTTGAATAATATAGCAAAGGATTTGGTTGGGTTTTATTCCCTTGGTGAGAAGGATTTCCCAGGATACTTCTTATGTTCTTGTGCATGGTGCTTCTTCTTGTGATCTTGGTTGTTGCAACTTTAATGGTTATGGTTAAATGCTAAAAATGGAATGAACTTCATGATTAACCTTGCTCATTGAAAAATAAGCATGGTATCAAATCATAGGTCTTGAAAGAAACCATTGCACAAGCATCTACCAAGTCTCCTCTCCTTTTTGCAGAACCATATGGCCCTCCTAGGGTTTCCAGAAAATTCCATACAACCTTCCTTTCTGTGGTGTTATAGCCCTTAATACTTGGACACTGAGGATATATTTGGCATACAAGAGTACGGACTCCTCCAATGCATCTCCAGAAGCTCTTAAAATCAAATTCCAAAATTTTGAGTTTTTGGCCCTAGGGTTTCTAGGGTGCCAAATTTTCCTGCAGAATATTAATCTTAGATTTCTGAAGAAATGTTTTTCTTAAATCAGCAAGAATCTTTGTGATACTATCAAGTTGATTGTTGGCATTCATAAGACCAACATAATCCAAGGTTACTAATTTAACCTAATCATTAGGTTTTCAAAATCCAAATGGCGAGAGTTTGAAGAAACCAATCAAATGAAGAACAGATCCTTAGTGAAAGATAGGCTTGATGGAGCAAGCGACTTTAGCTCCTGGAAATCAAGGCTTCAGGTCACCCTTGAATAAGATGACCTCTTGGATGTGGTAACTAAAACCTTACCAGACACAGCTACATATGTAGAAAAGAAGATAAGAAAAGAAGAAGATGTCAAAGCAAGGAAATTAATCATCTACTCAGTAAGAGATCACTTCTTAAATCATATTTCCAACCTAAAGACAACCTATGATATGTATGAAGCATTAAAAGAAATGTTTGAAAGTGACAACACCCTCAGAGCTCTTACCTTGAAGAGCCAACTTCAAAGTACCAAGATGATGAAAGGTGACACAGTTTCCATCTTCTTTATGAAGATATCAAATATTAAAGAACAACTAGAGACCATTGGAGAAATCATGTCGGATAGAGAACTTGTCTTAACCACTCTCAACAACCTTCCAAAAACGTGGGATCCTTTCCTTCAGAGTATCAGTGGAAGAGAAGCTCTACCAACCTTTGATCGTCTATGGACATATTGTACTCAAGAAGAACTTAGACTTAGAAATAGAGGAGTGGAAGATTCCTCAGAAGAAAATCACGCTCTTGCACTTCATACAAAGAAAGGAGGAAAATTCAAAATAAATTTTAGGCAAACATTTAAAGATGAAAAGTCTTCATCAAATCCAGGTTATCAAAGAAGAGATGTTTCAGAAATTTAGTGCTTCATATGTGACAAATATGGACACTATGCAAGAAACTGTCCAACCAGGAAGAAGGGAAGACAATATGTTTCTACCACTGACATTGATCCAAATCCACCTCAAAAGAATGAAGATAAGAGAGAGGAGAAGTACTTCCTCTAAAACTAAATCATGAATACAAACCAGGTAAATCAATTGATTTATAAATTTATAGTTGATTTGATTTTTTGAATAAATGAAGGATATTATCCCTAGTATAGGAGCCCTCAAAGACTTGGACCAGTATCCCGGGTAGAGGAGTCAAAACCTTATTTAATTGATTATTATACGAGAACAAGCAGAGATGTTGTCCTTAAAGAAGAGATACACATTCAACAAACCTAGAGAATATCAGATGGAGATTGACAGTAAGACATTACCTTCTTCCCTTTCAGCAGTTCAGAGGGAGACAGACATTATTCCAACTAATCCAGTTGCTCCAGTTGATATAACCAAAAAAATTACAATGGGGCATAAAAGGCATGCCTAGGATCTACAAAAAATCTGCTAGAAGACAGAGAAACACACAAGTCCCTCAAGGGACACCTTGAGAAAGAAAAAGAGTTTTGAAAACTATCCTTCAATCATGAGCCATTTCATTGAAGAAACAAAAGGAGAAATAAATATGGAAAAATGCCATAACAAAAGAATACCAGTATATCTTAAAAAATGATGTATAAGATATTATTCAGAAACCAGAATGGAAGTCTGTGAAAACTTCCAAAATAGAGAAAGCATACAGTTGACAGGAAGTGCAAGAAATACAAAACTAGAGGACTTGAGTTTTCTATGATGAGACACTTGATTCAATGAGACCATTGCATTTGTACTACCATCCATGAGTTGGAAACATTATCAGATAAATGGATTCCTAATGAGTTTAAATCTCATCAAAGAGTATTGTTGATCCAAAACCCATATTATTACAGTATTGGTGATGAGAGCCTAATTTTGATGACTTATTCAAAAAGCCTTGTTATTGGATACAAGTAATCCCTGACTTCTGAATTCGAGATGAAGAATCTGAGTATGATTCACTACTTCTTGGGACAAGAAGTATGACAGAAGACCGATGAGATTTTCCAGAGTCAAGGAAAATATACAATGAAAATATTAAAGAAGTTTAGTATGACAGAATGCAAAATCCATCGTGATAGATTTAAAGAAAAAAAAAATATTGATGATGATTCAGACGAGACTGATCCACAACTGATTAGATCACTGATGTATCTAGTTAACACCAAACTTGATTCATGCCATACAGTGAATGTGCTTAGTCATTTCATGAGTCAACCAAGACAGACTCACCAGACAACAACAAAACATGTATTGAGATATCTACAAGGCACAACTGGATATAGCGTGAGATATGCATCCAATATGAACTTGAGTTTGCAGGATATGCCGATTCAGATTGAGCAGAAAGTACAGTGGACCGGACGAGAACATCTGGTTGTTGTTCTTCCGTGAATTTTGTCATAGTTTCCTAATGCAGCAGGAAACAAAACTCTATGGCCTTGAGTACCACAAAGGTAGAGAATATAGAATCAACGGTGTGAAGCAATGTGGCTTCACAAGCTTCTAACAGGTTTACTTGACAATGAGATGGATCCTATGATGATAACCAAGAGCCGTGTGTAAATCTCCTTGAGAACCCAGTATTTCCTGATGGATCAAAAAATAATGATATGTATCCTTATATCATAAATATGATGCAGACGAAAACCGTGCACATGCAGTACCTTCCTACACATGAGCAGATTGTAGACATCTTCACCAAACTAACTTGGTGAAGAATGCCTTCCTAGTTGAGAGGGAGTGTTGATGACTCCAACCAAGACAAAATTCAAGGTACATCTGTGTGAGACTTGGCATGGTGAAGAATGCCTCCCTAGATGAGAGGGAGTGTTGATGATTGCATCTATGTGAGACATTCTCCAGCTTACAAACCTGTGAGATGTTGACCATTGCAGCTATGTGATACTTTCTCCAGCTTACAAACCTGAGAGAAATTCCCTAAGAAGGGTGTGTGGTTCCTATCTGAGACAGAGCTGGAACGCAGAGACGACCTCCTCCATTATGAGAGTTGAGAAGAACTCCAGATGATTCTCCGATGAGAAAGGTGATCTACAAAGTTGGACATGAATGTGGTTGAGCACAAGGTGAACGTGTGAAATCCCAAAGTGTTGGGTGCATCGTCATGAGAACATAAATGAAGATGATGTATTAGCCTCCTCTGAGCAGAAGAGTCAATGAGAAAATCCAGATGACTCTCCTGTGTAATGTAGTGGGAAAGAAGATTTGTTGAGTGGACGTGTCTATAGATGAGCGCAGGTGAGTGTGATCCTAGTGGTTGAGAATTAGTGAAGAAGTGGTTATTCTATGTAATGTAGTGAGCTAGTGATATGGACATCCCTATGGATGTGCCCCTATTGGATGAGCACTAGTGGGTGTATAAGATCCCTTGCTATATTGTTCAAGAATCAGACCTTCCTGTAACCCTAATTGTAATGAAAAGGGTATATGTCGGCCCCACCTTAATGTGACTGGTAATTAATGTAAAAGATAATTAATCTGGTTAATATTAATTATATTATAAGCTAGTGAGTTTGGCCCTATTGTGCCAATAGACACTTATGTTGACAGGTTCAGGTTAGTATAAGTAAAGTTAATTCCCCATTGAGGAATCATATCTTTCAAGTGAGTTTGGAAATTTCAGCAAGTACACCTTCTTGGGAAAAGTGCACACCTCTCTTGGGCACTAGTCTTTTAGGGTTTGAGCACCCTCTTGTGTGCTAGGTTTTCTTGGTGGTAAAGGTCTTTCTCTTGAAGAATATAGCAAAGGATTTGGCTGGGTTTTCTTCCCTTGTTGAGAAGGATTTCCCAAGATACTTCTTGTGTTCTTGTGCATGGTGCTTCTTCTTGTGATCTTGGTTGCTGCAACTTTAATGGTTATGGTTAAATGATAAAAATGGAATGAAATTCATGCTTAAAGTTTCTCATTGAAAAATAAACACTTGTAAGATCTATGAGGGTTCTTGCAAGAATAAAATGATTTTGTCTAGGGCTTTAGGTGATAAAATATAAATGACTCGTTGCTTATCTGTAGACAATATTTTACCTTCGAAAGCCACTCAGTGCACCAATGAATAGACTTGGGGAAATTATAGGTTTGTGGTATGCTAGAGTGGACCAAGTTTGACTCCCACATGTGCATATAATATATTTTTTCATAGACCAAGTTTGACTCCCACATGTGCATATAATATTTTTTTCATATGGAGTTTTCTTGTACTAGACATATAAGTTGTTCTAAGTCAAGGGAAGACAATGTTGGGTCATAAACTTCACTGTCTATGTCAATTAGGGGTTTTTCTAATTTAAGTGTTCTCTTAACAGGTTGAGAATTCTTAGGGTTTGAAATGGTAGCCATTTTTAATATATACACTAGGAAAGGACACAATGTATTGAGAAAAAAACAAAGGGTTACGAATTAACTCAAAATTAGATTGTAGTGGCGGGTTCCTGTTAGAGGCCACTAAACATCTTCCTTTGTTCGACATTGGAGAAGAACAAAATTTGGCCCTTTGGAATGAATCATATTCTCTAGGCCCAAGGGATTTTATACTTGTTTCTTCTACCTATTAGTTCATCATGCGTCGTATTTGATTTGGGTGCAAACTTTTTCATAAAATCTCACAAATTTGGGTGACATTATGTTTGACGCATCACGATACGAGAACATGTGGCCATGGCTAGTATCTCTCTGCTAGAATGACATGTTTTCGGTCGAGACAATGGGCCACCTATATTGGATGTATTTTTGTTCAGGGATGATGACCTTCTTTCGAACAAGGGTTGAGGCCTGAGGTTAGCTTCCAAGTGGCGATGAATCAGTGCGCATGTGAGTATGGTAAAGTAGAAATAAATGTGTTTAGGCTAAACTAGAATACTATTGTCACAACCCAGTGATATTGATTTATATCGTTGTACCCTTGTCATGCGACACCATTTATTATTTGACACGTAGAAACTTAAAATCGTTGTCACACCCTAATGTTATGTTAACTCCCGGATGTGTTTCTGATGCAACACTCGTCCTGATTCATTGATGAGGCTCGCTTGCAACTGTTGGATGATCGGGCCTAGACCTCCACCCACGCTTGATTTTTATTACTCAGTTGTATGACGTGGCTCCATTTGGGTGAGGTATTGAAATTAATTTGGGTAGAATCTGGGCCTTTCACTCTCTCGATATGCACCCTAGTATTGAAACTGAACCTCGGACCCTTATGGCTTGGTTATTTCACTGTAAATTTGTTGGAACCCAACTATGGTCCTTTATTCATTGATGTGTGAGCTCTATAAGCTCTCTTTACTTTGAATTTTGAATCATTAGTCTTGATCATGGTGCATGCTAATGATTGGATCGAAACTAGTACTAACAGAACCTATGTTGTTTCCCAACATTTTACTCATGCTCCCAGGAGGACTATTCTCTATTATTTTCACTTTGATGAGAAATGAATTGCACAAAGGCCAAGGATTCCCAAGAAGAGTCTACTACAAAAGAAGAATTAGGTTGAACAAGGAGAACTAGAACCATGTTTCGGATGCCAAGATGAGATGTCATCCTTTGAATAATTTGTTTAACAAAATCTAACTACAATGAAATCCCCATGCTCATACTAAGGCGCTAGACACACATAAATGCATCTACCCCTTTTTGTCAGTTTCTCAAGTCAACTACATAACTTGTTGTGTCAATTGCACACGTGTCTCTTTTAGAACTTGTCTTATGTAGTTTATTTTCCAACTCTTCCTATCATCGATGTAACCATCTAATGTGTGAATTAATAATATCATAGTACACCTCACTCACCTCATTCATATAGTACTTAATCCCTTTTTCTAGTTCTTTAATCTCACATACAAGACATTTATTTCACGCACAATATGACATCTCTTTCAAATCATTAAATTCCCCAAAGGGCTTGGTTGTATCTGTCCATTGCACCCAAAAGATTTAGGAATTAGCTTTTACATCCAAACCATCACTAACCATAAAACCCCAAAATAAGGTGATAAGCAGAAGTTGAAACCAATTAGACCAATTTTCTACAAAATGAGGCATCCTCATACAAAAAGGAAGAACAATATCAAGGTGGGGGGGAAATTGAGCTCGGAAAGGAAAAATCCCTTGTCGACTCTGAGTTGCCCTAAAATATGAAGGTGAATCAAGAAAAACCCTGTTAAGGTCCCTTCAAAAATTCTAGAAATGGATTCTACCTTGAACAATAAACCTACATTTAAAAACCCTCCTAAATGTTCTATAGAATATATTAATTCACATGCTACAAGAAGTGTTCATTGGAGACCTACATTGTTGATCCATTTTCAACAAGAGGGGAAATTTACCTTGTAACCACATAGGACTACCTTTTCAATGAGGCCTTAGATCCTAAGGGAGGATATGTAATTTTAACCCCCCATTTATTATAAATTGCCCATGAATTTACAAAACACCTTGATTTTCTTTCTCGTCTACTTACTCATTCGTATGACAAAGCACATGAAAAAAAGGATATTTTATCAAATTCCTTAATCTCTTGTCGAGTTCTTCTTACCATTATATCTAGTGATGGATGATTTATTATTGTTTTCCCTTGAAAATATCTAATTATTATCATATATTCACCTACCACAATAGCTTATTTACTTGTTGATATTTTAGAATCAGGATTCCTTCATATAGAGCTATTGTTGTGGGAAAAGTTCCCTGCTCAGTAGTAGGGGTTATCCCCGATGCAAAGTCCCAATTAGACTTCACACTATTATAATAGGGAACCCATCCAAATTCTAGCTCAAAATCCATTACTATTGAATGTGAAATCAAGTATGGAGTGCAAAATGCAAAGTATAGTCCTATTTTACCTATCATAGTTAGGAGTAGATTTTATCCAATGAATACAAGATCAGTTAAATATTTTTGTTATTATTTCGTGAATAGGAAGTTATTCAAGAAAAATAAAAAACAATATGAATATGAAAAATGAAAAGAAAAAACAAGTTTGGTATTGCATTACCATCCACAACCTCGAATTCACCATCCCAAAGAAAACATTTCAGAAAAGCAAAGAAAAAACTATAATCTCATGTAGAAAAGTCTACAATAGAAAGATATAATCTCATGGTGATTTTAGTAACAATATAAGCACTATAAATAGTTATGATCATACATAGTACTAGACACCAATGATCATCCTCCAAAATTGGCCCTAAGGGCTTCTTCCCATTAAATAATTATAAAAGGGTTTACAAAATATCAACAACCAAAATCCCTTCACCCATCTAGTCATTTCTCTTTTATATGGTTTTAGTTCATAATTTTCTTGTAGCTTATTGGTTTGTTTCTTGGAAGTTATAAATTCTTCAACTTCCTTTATTTATAACATTTCTTTTCATTTTAAAAGAATATTCTAAAACATTTTTTTTCTTTTACTATGGTCATAGTCAACCATGTGTTTTTTTGTCGAAGTAGATTAACCACACTTTATGTTTAGAAGATATTCCTATGATGCACCTAAAGATTAATTTTTCAAAAAAGACTTCATAGAACATTAATTCCTTTGGCATGGGGCCCATTCCTCTCTTCAATGTACTAAGGAACAAATTAATCAAATTGATTTCCTTGGAAGGGTTTGCAATTTGTTCTTTTAGGGCCTTCTTAGAGATCCTAGGAGTTATTCCAATTGTATTTCCCTTCCCTCTAATAATCTCTTACGGGTCAACTAAAACATTTTTTCGTGTATTGAGGTGAACCGATGTCCCCAAGTGGAGGGAGGAGACATCTTTCTGTCACCTTTTCCACGGCCAAGTGCAAGCATTTGTAGTTATTCACAGAAGCAGTGATGTCATTTTCAAGGCACATATTTATAGATTGATACTTTTCCAAGGCCACGTAATTGCATTTAATTTCTCTTTCACTCATCCTAGGCAATTGTATATGTTAGGGACCTAACCTCCCTAACCCCTCACATAGATAGAATAATATATTTTCCATGTAATAAATGTCGACATTAGTTAATAAGGCCTATTTAATAAATATGAACAAGTCAATGTAAGAAGACCTAATAGAAGCTTTCGCTTCTAGAAGTATCTTCATCCAAAATGTTCTTTAGAAGATAGAACTAGTATAAATAAGAGTAGGAGGCATGAGAAATCTTTGTCTTGCGAATTATTGTAATAGAGCTCTACTATGGTGGAGGTTTCCCCCTCGAAGAGGCAAGTGAACATTGCTCCCATTTCAATAAAGGTATCATTTTGGTGTGTTATTCTCTAGATTTTGTTGTTCTATTGGTAATTTTCGTTATATTCATGTTTTTGCTTAATATCACATAACCAGGTGCATAACAAGTGGTATCAGAGCACTTCCTTGGTAGGAATTGTGGGTTGAAGTGTTTTTTCCAGGGTAGCGATGTGTTTTGGCATCTTTAAACTATAGTGATATGTCATTCAGTGCATAAATTTGTGGTCGGGGAAGCATACACGCAATAAATACAAGAGGTTTTTAAGATCACATTGTTGGACACCCTTGTAACCCTTGTTAGTACCCTTCGCATGGTAGTGCATCAGACAACACCTGTATATGAACTTATGCTTCCAAGTACCTCTGGTATATCAGGACCCCCCTAGGTATCATGAAACTAGCCATAGATCAGCCGATCGGTCGCCTGACTGTTATACTGCCACTGAGAATAGTGCTTGGGAAGATACTCTCTAGTACCTAGATAATCGGGTAGTACGGCTAAGGGTATAGACTATCCTCCTTAGTTGGTGCCCTGAGATATTAGGTTGAGTACTAGTGTTCGACCCCGCACGTATATCAAAGAGCTATAGCACAGGGAAAACCCTTTTCTGTAGGCACCCTGAAAACCCTAACCCTTGGGACGAAAACAAAACAGAAAAGGAACAGACGAGATCTATTGCAGTGCAACCTTGCCTCCTACATTCGGGTTGTGAAATTACTACACATTTTTTCCTCTTAAGAATTTAGGCATTTCGACACTGCAGTATTATTAAGATCAAAGTATAACTCCGCGGGAGTGAAAAAAAAAGGAAAGGAAAAAGAAAAGAAAGAGAGAAAAAGGAAAACAAAATGAGTATGGGGATTGCCAACACCCTTATTTTATACCTATCTCATTGGATTCCCCTTTTCACCCTGATCGTTTTGATACCTATCATTTTTAACCTTTATTTTACCTTCCCACACCCTTATTTGAGACCTACCGCATTGGAATCCCTTGTTTTCCTTTATTGTTGTGATACCTATCATTTTTAACCTTTTTTTTACCTGTCTGTGCCCTTATTTGAGACCTATCTCATTGAATTCCCATTTTTTCCCTAATCATTGTAATACCTCTCATTTTTAACTTGTTTTTTCCTATGGACCCATACCATTCCCAGCACCCATATCAGATCCACAAGCTTGGGTTACTCAGATGGAACATTGTTTTCCCTGTGTGGTATCACTGATGAGTTAACCAAGCTTCATTGTGGAATTCTCTATTTGGATCTGGAAATATGGAAATGGTGGCAATGGTGTCACAATGCATGCCAATGGTATGTTGCTTGGTCACAACTTATTGCAGATTTGTATGAATTCTTTGACACAGACACCCACCATTTAGGACATTTGACCAAGTTGAAACAGTCTGGAACAATGAAACATTTTATTGTTTCCTTTGAGCACTTGGCTTTTCGAACGGAGGGCATGATAGATGCTTTCTTCGGGGAATGCTTTATCAGTGGCCTCAAGGATGAAATTTGTGCCCAAGTCATCATGGCTCACCCTCAAACTTGGTTGGAAGCCACCAAGTGTTTCAAGGAGGCACAATAGGTCATCTTGGCCCAAAGCAGAAAACCCACTTTTGTTCCCCAACCTAAAACCAACACCCCTACCCCTGAGGAAACTCTTCTCAAGGTCCATAAGTTAACATGGGCATAAATGGTCGAGTGAAAACTCAAGGGTCTATGTTATAATTGTGATGATAAATATTTTCCAGAGAACAAGTGTAAAGAACATAAACTTTTTATGGTGATTTCCAATTATGTTTCTAATGAAGATGTTGAGGTTTCACCTGAAGCAACTCTACTCCCAACCAATGATATTACACCACCCTTTGATCCTCTCGAAGTTGAACCACTTATTAATTTGCTACATGCTCTCGCTAGTTTTTCTGCTCCTCAAACCATCAAATTGATTAGTTACATTAAGCATAGGAAATTCATCATCCTAGTTGGCAGTGGCATCACTCATAATTTCATTCATCATCGCCTTTCCCAAGAAGTCAATTGTTATATTTGTGTAATCAACAATTTTAAAATCATGATTTCCAATGAAGGTTCCATGAAATGTGGAGGGTGTTGTGAAAATGTGGCCTTACAAATTGGTCAGTACAACCTGAAATCTCACATGTTTGCTATTGATATGGGTGGTTGTAACATTGTGTTTGGTGTGAAATAGTTACGCGCCATAGGACCCATACTCATGGATTTTAAGGAGTTAACCATGAAATTCCAACAGGAAGGCCAACAGTATAAACTCCAAGGCATTATCCCAGGATCTCCAGAGATCATCAGTTCCCTCTGCATAGAAAAGTTACTCAAAAAAGGTCATTATGGAATCATTGCCAACTCCATTCCATTCAAGCATTTGAGATACCCTTGGTACACCCCGACCTTCAAGCTATCATTTCATGCCATCACACTATTGTCCAAACCCCCTGGGCCTTCCCCTCTCCCATGGAAACCATGATCATTCCATTCCTTTAATATTGGGCAGTCTTCCTCCCAATGTTCACCCTTATCGTCATCCTTTTGCTCAAAAAATGAAATTGAGAAAATTGTCCACAAATTGTTAGAAGCATATGTTATTTGTCCTCATACCATCCCCTATTCTTCCCATGTTTTCATGGTCCTCAAGAAGGAAGGAACTTGGCATATGTGTCCTGATTTTCGTGCCCTCAACAAACTTACCATTAAGGAAAAATTCCCAATTCCCATCATAGATGAGCTTAGTGGGTCTCAATACTTTACCAAACTCGACCTTTGTTCTAGCTACCACCAGATATGTATGAAAGAGGAAGACATCCCCAAGATGACATTTCACACTCATGAGGGCCACTATGAGTTCTTGGTTATGCCCTTTGGTCTCTGTAATTCCCCCTCCACTTTTCAAAGTCTCATGAATCATGTATTTCATCCTTTCCTCCATCACTTTGTGTTATTTTTCCTTGATGATATTATCATCTATAGTAAAACATGGCCAGCCCATCTCACCCATGTAGATCAAGTTCTCCATCTCCTCTACAAGAACAAACTTTTCCTCAAACAGTCTAAATGTTCCTTTGGCATCTCTGAAGTTGATTTCTTGGGTCATATTGTTGGTAAGGATGGTGTAAGGGTGGATCCTAAGAAAATGGAATCCATGTAGAATTGGCCTCGCCCTAAAAATCTTAAAAACCTGCATGGTTCCCTGGGTTTAATGGGCTATTATCGCAAGTTTGTTCAAAATTATTGAAAAATTGTGGCCCCCCTAACATCTCTCCTTAAAAAGAATACCTTGAAGGAAGCTATGTGCACTACTCCTATCCTTTCCCTACCTGATTTCACCAAGACCTTTGTTCTAGAATGTGATGCATTAGGGAGAGGAATTGGGGCAGTCCTCATGCAAGATGGACGCCCTTTGGCTTTCACCAATAAACAGTTTTTAGAGTGACATTTGGGCCAATCGATCTATGAAAAATAAATGATGTATATTTAGCATGCAGTGTATCTATGGTGCCCTTATCTATTGGGACAACGCTTCCAAATTAAAACGGACCATCAAGCCTCAAGTACTTCCTGGAACAATGCATTTCATCCCTAGAGCAACAAAAATGGGTGACCAAGATGCTTGGATATGATTATGAGATAATTTACAAAAAGGGTAAGGAAAATGTGGTGGTTGATGCTCTTTCCATGAAATATGAAGAAGAAGGGTCCATGTTCTCCCTCTCATTCATTGTCGTCGACTGGCTTCAGGATATTCACCAGAAATGGTTGCATGACCCTAAAATCTCCAGCCTCATCCAAAAACTGCAACAGGATCCCCAATATGCTACATGGTACTCTTGGCACAATGAAGAGTTTCTCTATAAAGGTCACCTATATTTAAGCAAAACATTGGCCCTTAAATCCCAGGTTCTCTTTGAGTTTCATGCTTCTCCTACTGCGGAGAATTCAGGTTTTACCAAAACTTATGAATGGTTCAAATTCTCTTTCTTTTGGGATAGTATGAAATAATACGTTTGCACCTTTGTGGCAGAATGTGATATATGTCAACACAATAAGGGTGAGACTTTCAAAACGTCTGGAACACTCCAACCGCTTCTGATTCCACCTACTATTTGGATGGATATTTCTATGGATTTCATTGTGGGCTTACCCAAATAAGGAAATAAGTTAGTCATCATGGTGATAGTGGATCATCTCTCCCAATATGCTCATTTATATTCTCTTCAACACCCATTCACAACATCTACAGTGGCTCAAATTTTTATGGATAATATCTTCAAACTCCATGGAATTCCTCATTCTATTGTTTCTTATCGTGATCCAAATTTTACCAGCAATTTCTGGAAAGAATTATTCAAGCTCCAGGGAACCTAATTCCATCTTAGTACAGCCTATCATCCTTAAACGGATGACCAAATGGAAGTGGTCAACAATTTTCTAGAAACATATTTGAGGTGTTTTTCATCCGACCGAGAACATCAATGGGTTCAATGGTTATCGTTAGTTGAATGGTGGTACAACACCTCTTACCATACAACCACTTGCATGAATCCCTTTGAAGAAGACTACAGACATAATCCACCATAATTTCTCCCACACATGTCAGACGTCTCCAAGGTTCAGGAGGTTGACCACAATCTTACATCCAGCATGACCATTCTCTGTACTCTCAAAGAAAATTTGGTCACGGCTCGAAGCCGCATGAAGCAATAAGTAGATCAGGGGCGTTCTGAATGTCAATTTGTTGAAGAGGACCAAGTGTTTCTCCATCTACAACTATACAAGAAAAATTCGCTCAAATATTAGCAATGTCAGAACCTGGCCCCCAAATTTTATGGTCCTTATACTATTCTCAAACGTGTGGGACCAGTGGCTTATCAGTTAGATTTAGCCAACAACTCAAAGCTACATCGTGTTCTTCATGTCTCCTTCTGGAAGAAAGTGATTGGCACCAAGTGACGTACTCAGGCCATTCTACCCAAGTTGGATGAAGAAGGTTCCATTTGGTTGCAGCCACAAGCCATATTGGACCAGTGAGAGGGTCGTCTTTTCTGATGCACCATCTAGGAAGTGTTAGTTCAATGGAAGGATACTCCACCAAAAGATGCCACCTGGGAGCCAGCTACTATTCTCTAGACATTTCCTCATCTTAAGCCTTGAGGACAAGGCTCTTTTTAAGGGGGAAGGCATGTTAGGGACCTAACCTCCCTAACCCTTCACATAAATAGAATAATATATTTTCCATGTAGTAAAGGTCAAAATTAGTTAATAAGGCCTATTTAATAAATATGAACAAGTCAATGTAAGAAGACCTAATAGAAGCTTCCTCTTCTAGGAAGATCTTCATCCATAATGTTATTTAGAAGATAGAATTAGTATAAATAAGAGTAGGAGGCATGAGAAAGCTTTGTCTTGTGAATTATTGTAATAGAGCATTAATCTGTTAGAGGTTTCCCCCTCGAAGAGGCAAGTGAAAATTTCTCCCATTTCAATAAAGGTATCATTTTGGTGTGTTATTCTCCACATTATGTTGTTATGTTGGTAATTTTCATTATATTCATGTTTTTGCTTAATATCACATAACCAGGTGCATAAAAGTATAGTGCATATCTCTCTGCCACTTGCCACCTTTTGAGTTCATCCATGCTTAGTTGAACTTTGTATAGCATTATCTTTTTATCTTTGATATTTCCAGTTAGGAAAGGAATCGATTTGCAAGACTTTGGAACTCTTGATGGTTGGCATACATCAACCTCTAAGTGGTACTAAGTTCATCTTGGATAAATTTCTAGCCTTGACCTCTAATAGGTTAGTCATATCTTCCTTATAATGAACCACCTCGTGTTCCAATTCCTCTACCTTCTACTTGTATTCTTCAATTTCCTTCTCCATGCTTCTGATTTTGAATTCAAAAGCCTAGGAAAAGGAAACCCTTGTAAAAGTTGTGGAAATAGGATCAATTATTGTATCTTCCATCAATGGGGTTTTGGTGGTGACCATGAGCTTAAGAAATCCTGATAGCTTGAGCCTTTTGTGTGATTTCTTGACCACCCAACCTTTGGTTTTGTCAAACACAAATGCATCCAAACTACAACTACGTCGTACTTGGAAGGAGTGAAATTTCCCAAGATGAGTTCACCTAGAGGAAAGTGGCCCCCTATGATGGATGGGCCTGGGATGCTACATGAGGTTTCAGGATGAGAATCTCTTTTGTCCATGGGTTTGAATCCTCTTTCTTCCTCTTTCCTTTTTTTTCTGCTTCCTCTTCCTAAGTCAGTCTTAAATCTCCATTTCTTTTTCTCTTTTTTGCCTCTTTTGGCGGCCTTAGAGATGCAACTTCCTTTTGTATATTTATAGCCGCATCTTATCTTTGCAACCTTAGAGCTTAAACTTCATTCTCTATTTCAATTTTTTCTTCTATTTCCATTGTTGCTTCTTTATCTGTGTCTTCTTTCTCTATCCTTTCTCTTTCCAACTACTCTTATTTCTTATATTTTCCTCCTCTGCTACTCCTACC
>ML783600.1:129183-140131 GCA_009831015.1 Picea engelmannii
TCTTGTTATGATTGTTGTTGTGTCTTTCATGGCATGGTTATTTACCAATACTTATTTTTGAGAAGATACCTAAATGGTTAGAATTCTTGCAATTATGCTGGAAAAGTAGCAAATTAAGGTTGCAATTCTAGTTGAAAAGTATATGTTTTTGAAGTTTTGTGCAAGAGATCAATGTTTTTGAATTAGTTTCATGACATGTCATTCGAGTAAACAGTGAAGTAAGGTGTGATCCATGTTGACATTTATTTGTGCAAGGTTCTATGTTTCTGTTGAGAATAATCCCACATGTATAACAATTTTGAGAAAAAAGTGGTTAATGAGGCATAATTGTAATAAAAATTTTGCTAATATAGATGCTTTTTTATGTTGCAAGTCCTTGAGTTGATGTTCTTGTTTATTATTATTTCTTTGTCACTCTGTATAAATGCACTTTTAAGAGTCCTTCAATGTTTTATTTAATATTAATGTGGAACTTTGTATTGGTTCAGCTTGAATTTGATTGTGGAATTTCCCATTCTGATTTTTGGTTTCCCATTCCAATTATGAGACCATTTGATTACCATTTTCTGGTTGAAAGTAGTATTTGTATATAATTCCATGTTTGTTCATCAAGTATTTGTATTTTCACATTGATTTGGGAGGTTCACATTTAATGTTTGCAAAATTTTATTATCATAGTGTATTCGCTTACAAAATTTCAATCGTAGCAGTGTAAGTCAGGGAGATTCACACTTGTTGTATGCAATTTTTTTATTATTATAATTAATATATATATATATATATATATATATACCCACTGAAATTTTCACTTATTATTATTATTGTATATATCCACTGACAAATTCACTCATAGCAGTGTAGGTGATGCAGAGCATTGTCCAAATCATCGTACCCTAAAACATCCAAAGCATATGTAATAGAGATAAGTCATAAGACAAATGGTATTTGATTGGATGGTCTATAGAATAGGTTTTCATGTTCTATCTCTTAGTCAATTTGTATTTTCCAAGTTTGGTGCAATGAATAGAACATTTCCGTTAGAAGTTGAATTTACATTTTGCTAACTATATACGACCACGAAGGTTGTGCAATTTCTTAACATATTATATATGTTTCATACACTAAGTGCTTTTAAAAACAAAATATCTTCTCGCTGATGTGATTACTTGAAACAATATCATATATTCAACATACAAACCATTTCATATTCTTTCTTATGTGATATTTCCGTAGTCACAAATAAACATGTGTGAAATTGTAGGAGTTAGCAAAGATATTGTGTCAGCCATTTTTTGGTTTTCTCGTAAAATTAAACACTTTTTATGTTGAAATATTGTAACTCCAAAGAGGATTCTATTTATTATTGAGTCATTATTCATTAGATAAATCCCATTTTGTGGATTGATCATGTCGGGCATTGTAATTGACCAAATCCCCTTTTGCAGATTGGTCAAACCCTAATTGTATTATGCAAATTAAGAAGTCTACCCCATTACTAATTTAAGTGATTTTTACTGTGATCGGCACATGCTAGCTCCTCCTGCTTTTACGTCTGACGTCCCCCAGCATTCATTCCTCCTTATGAATCCATCCACCCTCCACTATTGCAGTGCATCCCCTGCTGGACATTCATTTCGACCATGGCGAACGCCAGATTACCAATACCTCTATGTGTGTGGGCATTTATTCTGCATGTGACATTTTATGTCGATGGCTCTCCTCATTGTATGCCATTTCTGCTCCTTCCCCTTGGTAGCTCATTCTCTGCAACATTCTCCCTAATTCCCTTGGGTAATTTTATGCTCTCGCCTTCGGCGCTATCCCTGCTCAATCCTTTGTTATTACGGGCTATGCCTCAACAGAAAGAAAATCCCAAAAGGGGGCCTCTCTGGTATCAAAGTAGAGCACCCATGGCTCATCGCTTTCTCATCATTGCACCACCACCTGACTCCTCACCCCGGGCATCCACTCCTCCCCCTGGAAAATCCAAGCCTTTCGTCGTTGTCTTCACCCTAAGTATGCAGGGTGGAGTGGTTTGACCATCAAGGAAATTTGTTGGCCTTTGCACCTGGTCCAATTACGAACACTGCTTCACCTTCTCAACCTGCAATGGAGCCACCTTCTCCACATGCCTTTCCACGTTCCACTCGCGCCTCTCTCATGCCTTCTTCATCCAAAAATGCCTGTGGTTGTAGCCAAATGGAGCCTTCTTCGTCCAACTCGGGAAGGTTGGTTTGAGTATGGCACTTAGTTCAAATCACCTTCTTTAAGAAGGAAACATGAAAAATAGGATGGAGGTTAGAATGAATGGGAAAAGCTAACTGATAGGCCACCTGTCCCACTAGAGGTAACCATAGAACCCACTGATTTTTCCTTACGGAGACAAAACACCTCAAATATGTTTCCAAACATTTATTGACAACTTCAGTTTGACCATCAGTATGGGGATGATAAGTTGTGCTAAGATGAAATTGGTTTCCTTGTAGCTCGAAGAGTTCTTGCCAAAAAAATTTGGTGAGAGTTGGGTCGTGATTAGAAAGAATATAATGCAGCATTCCATGAAGCTTGAAGACTTGATCCATGAAAAGTTGAGCCACAGTGGATAATATAAATGGGTGTTGAAGAGCATAGAAATGAGCATACTTGGAAATACGATCAACTACCACCATGATGACTGATTTATTGCCCGATTTAGGTAAGACTACAATAAAATCCATAGAGATATCCCACCAAATAGCAGGTGGAATCAGAAGTGGTTGAAGTGTTCCAGGAGATTTGACTGTTTCTCCCTTTTTGCATTGACACACATCACATTCAGCCACAAAATTATGAACGTCCTTTTTCATACCATCCTTGAAAAAAGAACGTTTGACCCTGTCATAGGTTTTTGTAAAACCGGAGTGCCTAATTGTGGGAGTAGCATGAAGGTCAGAAAGTACCATGGATTTAATTTTTGACTGTTTACTTAAATACAAATGGCCTGTGTATCAAATCTCATCATGGATCCAAGAGTACCCTGGGGTAACTGGAGAATTGGACTGCAATTGTTGTATCAGATGCGAACTTGTGGGATCGTGTAGCCATTCTTGGTAAACAACTTGGAGCCAATCTGGTACAATGAAGGAGAGAGAAAAAAGGGACCCTTCATCTTCATATTTTTTGGGAAAGTGCATCCGCAACCACATTGTCTTTGAATTTCTTGTAAATGATCTCATAATTGTATCCAAAGAGCTTAGTCACCCATTTTTTTTTCTCTGGGGAGGAAATGAATTGTTCCAAAAAATACATGAGGCTTTGATGATCTATCTTAATTTGGAAGCGTTTCCCCAATAGATAAGGGTGCCAAATATCAACGGCATGCAAAATAGCCAACATTTCCTTTTCATGTATTCATTTGCATAAGGACAACACCAATTCCTTTCCCTGAAGCATCACATTCTAGGACAAAGGTATTTGTGAAATCAGGAAGGGCCAGGACTAGAGTGGTGCACATGGACATCTTCAAGGTTTGAAAAGCTTGAGAAACTGCTGGAGACCAAGTGAAATAATTATTCTTAAGGAGTGTAGTGAGAGGTGCCATAATCTTTCCATAATTCTTAACAAACTTGCGATAATAACATGTTAAGCCCATAAATCCATGCAAGTTTTTGAGAGTCTTTGGGTGAGGCCAGTCTTTCATAGCTTCAATATTTTTAGGATCCACCCTGACGCCGACCTTGCCAACAAGATGACCCAAGTACTCGACTTTTGAGGCGCCAAAATCACATTTAGATTGTTTCAGTAAAATTTGGTGCTGAGAGAGTAGATTGAGAACTTTATCCACATGAGCAAGATGGTTTTTCCAGGTTTTTCTATAGATGAGGATATCATCAAAGAAAACTAAGACAAAATGACGGAGAAAAGGATGGAAGACATGATTCATTAAGCTTTGGAAAGTGGAGGGAGCATTACACAAGCCAAAGGGCATGACCAAAAACTCATAGTGGCTCTCATGGGTTCTAAGTGTAGTCTTAGGAATGTTTGTCTCTTTCATATAGATCTGGTGGTAGCCAGAACGAAGATCAAGTTTAGTAAAGAACTAGGCGCCACTCAATTCATCCAAGAGATCATCAATGATAGGAATGGGAAATTTTTCTTTAATGGTGAGTCTGTTAAAGGCATGGAAGTAAGGACACATGCACCAAGAACCTTGTTTCTTAAGGACCATGACCATAGGAGAAGAGTAGTAGCTCATACTAGGGAGGATAACACTTGCGTTGAGAAGTTCTTGAACCATTTTCTCAATTTCATTTTTTTGGTAAAATGGGTGATGATAGGGACGAATATTGGGAGGAATGCTTCATGGGACAAGGGGAATCAAATGATCATGAACACCATCGAAAGAAGGGAGTCCCTAGGGAGTGGAAAAAACCACTTGATGTTTAGAGAGGATGGATTGGAGGACCTGCATCATAGAGGGTGTCTCAGTTTCTTGTATGGCATGGAGTTGGGAAATAACGCCAGAATGACCTTTTTTGAGCATCTTTTCCATACGATGGGAACTAATGATATTTGGGGAACAGACAGTGATGCCTTGGAAATTATATTATTGTCCCTCTTGGTCAAATTGCATGGTTAATTCCTTAAAATCCATGAGAATGGGACCCAAATTCCTTATCCATTCTGCACCCAACACAATTTCACAACTACCCATGTTGATAGAAAACATATGAGATTTCAGGTGGTAGTCACCAATTTGGAGATGCACATTTTCACAACGCCCTCCACATTTCATGGACCCGCCATTGGCAATCATGATTTGGAAATTATTGACTACACAGATATACAAATTATTTTCCTGGGAAATGCAGCAATGAGAAAAATTATGGGTGCATCCACTATCAACAAGAATAATGACCTTCCTATGCTTGATTTAACCAATTAGCTTGAGGGTTTGGCGAGTAGAGAAGCCAGTGAGAGAATTTACGGAAATGATCAGTTCTACCTCAGGAGGGTCTGAGGGAGAGGTTATGTCAGTGGGTTCAGGTGACACAGACATAAGGGGAGCCGAAACATCCTCTTCCAAAACATCCTCTTAGATGGCCATAAAAATATTTTGTTCCTTACACTTGTGTCCCGGAAAATATTTTTCATCAAAATTATAACAAAGGCCTTTGAGTTGGCTTTCATCCATTTCGGCCCTATTCAATTTTTGGATATTTAGTGGAGTAGAAGGAGGAGTGGGATTTATTGGTTTATTGCGAGGAATAAAGGAGGGCTTATGGTTTTGAGAAGAGACAACAAATTGTGCTTCCTTAAATATTTTAGTATCCTCCACCCAACTTTGAGGCCGAGCCATGAGGACATGGGAACGAATATCATCCTTGAGGCCACTAATAAAACATTCTCAAAAAAAAGAATTAGGCATGCCCTCTATATGAAAATCCAGTCGCTCGAAAGCAACTATAAAGCCTTCCACTATGCTAGATAGTTTCAACTTTGTCAAATGGCCTAAATGGTTGGTGTAAGTGTCAAAGTGTTCATAAATATCTGCCATAAAGTGTGTCCAAGCAACATACCCTTTGCGGGCATTTTTTCTCCATTGCCACCATTGCCAACGTTCTTGATCTAGACGGAGAACACCATACCGAAGTTTGTCCAACTCATCTATAATGTCATACAAAGATAAATAATGTTCCATTTGAGTTACCCAGCCAGTGGGGTTCCGATCCATCAATTTTGGTCACATCCACACGCGGAAGGTGTAGGTCACGCTGAAAGTAATGGGGATGAAAATTATGGGAATAAGAGGAAGTTTCACCTTCAGTATGCAAAGGTGGGTCAGATAAGGGAGGATCTGTAGGGATATGCATCTTGGTGCAGATCATTGTAGTGACATATTCAAGTTGCGTAGTAATGTCTTGTTTGAGGTCTTGTTTGAGTTCCTCGATTGAGGCAGAAATGGAGGAATGCATGTTTTTATTGATGGTGGAAATATTGGCACTGATTTGTCTCACTTCTTGTTGGGTCTCTGTGAAATTAGAGTGCAAGGTATTGAAGCGAGCTTCCAAGTATTGGCTACGTGTATGGGCCATGATGACGAGGGAACCGAAAATGGGCGGGTGGGATCAAAATATTTGCTGAAAAATGATAGCTATGAATGTGATAAGGGAGAAGAGAGAAATCTAATGGAATAGGCATCAAATAATGGTTCCAACGAGATCTAACCTGTTGATTTATACTCCAATCTTAATAATATTGCAGTAACGAAATTCCCAAATGCTTAATCAGGAAGAAATGTGTAGTAATTTGGCAACTCGAATGCAGGAGACACAGTTGCATAGAAATAGATATTGTTTATTCTGTTTGTGTTTCTGTCCCCAAAGGTTAGGTATTCAAGGGTTCTACAGACAAGGATTTTCCATGTGCTATATCTCTCTGATATATGTGTGGGGTCCAACAATAGTACTCGACCCAATATCTTAGGGAACCAACTAAGGAGGCTAGACCGTGCCCTTACCTGTACTACCTGACTACCCAAGTAATAGAGAGTATCTTCTCAAGTGTTGTTCTCGGTGGAACTATAGAAGTCAGGCGGTCGATCGGTTTATCTATGGAGGGCTTCTCGAAATATAGGTCAATCTATATACATGTGTTTTCCGATGTGCTACTACTCGAAGGGGTACCAACAATGGTTATAAGGGTGGCCAACAGATGTGCGCTTAAGTACCACTTGTATTTCCTGTGTGTATGAATCCTCGACCGTGGGTTTATGAGCATAACGACAGATATTTGTAGCTTAAAGACATTGGAATACGTCTCTACCCTGAAAAAAAAATAACCCACAATTTTATGTCGAGGAAGGTGCTTTGATACCACTTGTAATATTCCAGACATAAAAAAGTATGCAGAACAAAAATAAATAGCTAGAAGTGGGAAATGAACAACAATATAACCATAACAACACCACAATAATACCAAAATGATACCATAATAACACCAGAAAGAGATTTGATTACTGAGAGCAATGTTCACTTGCCTCTTCAAGGGGAAAACCTCCAGCAGAGCAAAGCTCTATTACAATAGTATCCAAGACAAAATTTATCATACCCTTGACTCCTATTTATACTAAATATGTCTATCAAAAGAACAATCTATAGGAAGATCCTTCTAGAAGCAGAAGCTTATATTAGGTCTTCTTACATTGAACTATTATTCCTCATTGCTACGCCTTATTAATGTTGACCTTTATTACATCAGAATATATTATTCTACCTACGTGAGGGGTTAGGTCCCTAACACACTTATGCCTAAAAGAAATCCTTTAAGCACAAAATATAATAATAGTCACCCTTTCATACTTCATGTGCATAATAAAACAAAAGAGGTAACTTTCATACCATGCTTTTGAAAAAGACCTTTAATTTTTGGATTGTCGTACCCTAGACAAGGATGGATTGTGACATTGTTTCCAAATTAGCGCATTGTGTACTATGTGTTACCTGCGACACTTTGAAAAAACTAAAAATTCCACGAGTGTGCATGTGACTGTCGCACTGTGTGATAGGGACAACCTGCAATAGTGTAATAAAACCCGTCCTAGGCCGATCCACTCCACTTGATTGTCTTGGTTAACCTGCTCTTCTATCCAGTGATATGAATCTCTTCTCCTTCGCTCTTATATCCTTCAATTTGTCTCTCTAATACCACTTGTTAGGAAGAGGAAGAAAAAATGTAAAAAGATTCTAATAGCAAAGAAATTAAAATCAAGATTAAACTATAATAGCAACAACAATCACACGATTGACACAGTGATTTATGTGGAAACTCAATATGGTAAAAAGCCACAGGGAAATGATAATCGATATTCTTATTATTCAAGGGAGAATTACAATAGCCAATGCAGGCATATAACCATCCTCTCCTCTCTACGCACACATCGTACTCCACAATATTGCATCTTTTTCACACACTCCTCACCTCTATGGGTATGCTTGTATACATAGAATCTCTCAAACAATTAGACAAACTAATTATACTAAGATCCACCAATTACACAAATTGTTCATTGAAGAGTGCATGCATGCACATTCTAAATTTAGTTGATGTGCATGTGCATGCTACCGCATGGGAAATTGGTTGGCACGTTTTCAAAAATATCGACCTTTACAACAATTTACAAAAATTAATTCATCACCTTTTCTACAAGCCAAGAAACCAAACACTATCGTAGCTTCTCTAACAAAACTGATTTGGTAAACCTTTTTGTAGAATTCACTTTTGAATGGACATTTTCCAGAGCCACTCCCCCTTCATCAACCACTTGTCTTACAAAATGGTATTTCATATAAATATGCTTCATCCTACTGTGATAAGCTATATTTCTTGCCAAATTAATATCACTTTGACTATAGAAAAATACTTTCACCTTGTCCTCCATCACTCCAAACTCACCCAACAAACCTTTTAACCAAATTTCCTCCTTGCATGCATGTGAAGCAGCCATATATTTTTCTTTAGTAGTGAATAAAAAAACTGTGTTTTGAATCTTTGACATACAACTAAAATCTACATAACCGCAAACTAAATAACTAGAACCATCATAAGTGATAGAATAATTACTTGTGCCTCTAGAACCATAATATTCATCTTCTTCTTCTGGAACTTCTTCATGCTCCTCCTTTTCTGAAGCTAGTTGAGTTTCCAATTGAATTCACTAAACTTTCGGTACATGTACTTGTCTCACTTCAAGATCTACCAATTCTGATTTTAAGTGTGAGGATTCATCAAATACTACATCTCTTCCTATGATGAGTTTTTGGGCCGTATGATCCCACAATATGTACCCCTTAACTCCATCACCATAAAACAAATACATATCTCTTTTCTCTAGGATCTAACTTAGAACATTGATCTTTAGAAATAAGAGCATACGCATCACAACCAAATATTCTCATATTTGAAAAAACACGCAAATCACCTGTCCATACCTCTTCTAGAATATTATAATTTATTGCATTTGATGGTGACTGATTTATCGGATAGCACGCTATAAGAACTGCTTCTTCCCACAATTCCTACTACAACTTGGCATTATTGAGCATGCTCCTTGCTCTCATTGGAAGAGTCCTATATATGCATTCAGCAACACCATTCTGTTGAGGAGTATAAGTTGTGGTCTTATATCTTTTGATCCCAAATTCCTTTCAACAGTTATCAAATTCCACAGATGTGAACTCACCTCCATTATCAGTTCTTAAGCACTTGATTGACATGTTTCAACCAAAGCTCCAAATTGGTTAAACATATTAAATACATCAGATTTTCTTTTAAGTAAATAGACCCAAACCTTTCTAGAGTAATCATCTATAAACGTCACAAAATATGACGATCCTCTAAAAGAAATTGTAGAGGATGGTCCCCAAACATCTGAGTGAATGTAATCAAGGATACCTTTTCTTATATGTCTTTATGTTTTAAACTTCTTTCTACGCTATTTTCCAAAAACACAATACTTGTAGAAATTCAAATTCAGAAACTTAAACTTGTAAGTGACTTACGATCAACCAATACCTTAATCCCTTTCTCGCTCATATGACTCAAACATTGTTGCCTTAAATGAACATGGGCACTTGCACCTTCAGACGCTACCACTGCTTGATTTATTTATGTCCTTCCTTCAAGCTGATAAAGGTTCCTGATCCTATTTTCCTTCATGACTACTAAGATGCCTTTGGACACCTTCAGTACTCCACCTTGAGTTGTACACTTGTAACCAGTGAAATCTAGAACTCCCAAATATATCAAGTTCTTTCTAAGTTTCGGTACATGAATTAAATATGTTAATATTCTTACAGAACCATCATGCATTTTAATATGGATGCTACCAACTCCAACAATTTTACAAGAAAAATCATTTCACATAAAAACAACACCATCATCAATAGATTGGTAAGTTGAGAACCAATTTCTATGAAGACACATGTGGTTGGACGCACCAGAATCTAACAACCAATGTTGATGTGAAACATCACAAGTAGAAAATACATCATCAACCATACCTGAAGTGGAACCTGAACTTGTTTCAGCTAAATTATCTTCATTTGCTTCTCTTA
This sequence comes from Picea engelmannii, assembly GCA_009831015.1. Classification (NCBI taxonomy): domain Eukaryota; kingdom Viridiplantae; phylum Streptophyta; class Pinopsida; order Pinales; family Pinaceae; genus Picea; species Picea engelmannii. The sequence continues at coordinate 139,278 of ML783600.1, forward strand.
TGAAGTCCTCTTTGGATGCATTCTGTTTTTTCCAACAATCCTTCTTGAGATGCCCATATTTGCATAGAACCAACATTTGTGCTTACTCTTATTTCCTTTTGACTTAGACCTTGATGTACCCCTCTTATTTTCCCCCTTTTTGTAGATCAACCTCTGACGACCATTGCTTCTGTTGTTGAGGTTTCTTTATTCGACCTTCTCCTCATCTCCTCAAACTACAAATCTCCCACAACAGTGTCATAATCAATGGCATATGTTGAGCTAAACCACATAGATGTGACCAGATGATCCCAGGATATTGGAAATGAAAAAAATAGTGCAACCTCCTTGTCCTCATCTTCGTACTTTAATTCCATACTAGATAATTGACAAATCAGAGTATTGAAAACATTCGAGTGATCAGCAATTTGTGTACGTTCTTTCATCCGCAAGATGTACAACTTCCTCTTCAAGAAGATTTTGTTCGTCAAGGACTATATCATATACAACCTCTAGAGTCTGTTCCAAAAACTTGTTGTTATCTCCTCTCCAATGATGTTAAACAACACTTCATTTGTTAGACACAAACGAATGGTATCGAGGGCACTTGCATCTAGACATTCTCAATCCTCGTTTGTCATGCTTGCTGGTTTTTTTTACTTGTTTGCCAAAGCCTTTTTCAATCCTTGTTGCACAAGTAGATCCCACATCTTTATCTTCCATAGCTCAAATTTATTCTTGCCGCTAAATTTATCCACCTCAAACTTAAAACTCTACACTTTTTTCATTAGCAAAAAACTGCAAAACCACTACTTATAAAACTCAAATTGAGTCTTTTTAAAAAAACTATAAAAAAACAATATTATATCTAAACT
>ML783600.1:156678-211773 GCA_009831015.1 Picea engelmannii
AGAAGGGGTTTTTTTTGGGCTGAGATTGGATTGCCATGGGAGAAAGGAGAGACTGACTGATTTACGGGGAGGAGTTGGGAATCCTCAGCATACGTGAGTGGTAGCTCAGCCTTTGAGGCGAGCTGAGGAGCTAGTTGCTCTCTAGTTGTGTGTGGCCCCTTTGCGTCTCGGGGGGCTGAGGGGGAAGAAGAGTACCCCTAGTGTTTGGCTGGGAGGTACCGGTGAGTTCGTTGCTGTCGGCAAGCAGGAGCAGGAGCAGGAGCGGCTGGAGCGTCGGAACCGTTGCTGCAAACAAATCAGGCCAAGGTATGTTCCTAAACTGAGTAGAGTAGAATGGATAGTGGTTTACTGCTGCGTTTATGGTTGCATTGTTGTGGAATGTTGTCTCCAGTTCTTAAAACTCTGTAAAAAAGGGGAAAAGGGAGAAAAGAGGTACCTTAGTAGATCTTCATTTTAAAACTTGTAGTTGATGGCTCAGAAAATATGTTGTGGTTCATGCGACTTCATCTTAGTGCCATAGGCGTTGGGGCAGCAGGGCTTACCCTTTTACCCTGGGTGTGGTTATGGTATTGGAAATATTTTATTATCTCCTTGGCCTTGTCATTTTACCTTGGGCGTAAATCTTTTGTACACGAGCTGGATTTGCAGTCAGATTTTATTTTTGATACCTCGGAGTTTATATTTATTTGGCCCTTTATATCGCTGTAGATTTCCTTGTTTTACCTGGTCGTTTTTACTTACCCGCGTTGGTTTCTTTGGTGGGTTGCCTTTCACCTGGTCATTATCCTTTTACAAATACTTTGGCTTTTTACTGATTTTACAGCGAATTGTTTGATTGATTATATATGAACTAAAAGGTAAAAATGTAAGTATTGATGGATATTGATTTGTTGATTTATTTCACGTATATAAGGTTACTCTCTAATTTGACACCTAATCCTCAGGAAATCTGTTCCAAGGTTAAATATCTATATATATATATCTTCCCTTCACGCAAGGGCACCTAAATCCTTTAAAAAGTGATTTCTTCTCCTATTCCATGACATTAACTTTTAATTTTTATTTCTGTTTTAATACCTTTTCGCCTGGCATGCATGAAATTTGTTGACAGCCATGTTACTCTATACCCCTCCCCACGAGTTATAGGTGCGCCTAAAATCCTGGTTCAAACCACACCCCTCCAGGCGAGTTAATAAATGAACAGTCATGGCAAAGCGTATTCAGTCAAATTTAAATTCTGGTGTAAGCAGCGAATAGGTTATCTGAACGTGGTAATGAGAGGTCCGTTGATTTTGACTTTCAGCCGTTAGCACCTTCTCAACTCTTCAGGAATTTTTTACTGTCAATTGCGCCAGCCAGTCACTCCCTCGTCTTGTCAATTCGCTGTACATTATCCCTGTGCCCTAGATCATTAATTTTTACTGCCCAATTTATTGCCTGATCCTCACCTTCCTCGTTATTGCAAATCGTTGTTATCCATCATTCCTTCCTGGGTCAATTAGACCCTACAGCCAGACTGTTATTTACCTCTCGGGCATAATCGATATTTCTCATGGTGTTTAAGCCATCTCAAAAGCTAGAATGACAGGCATCAACATCGACCTCTTAGACCCTGTAATTTAACATCTCTACATTTGCAAACTGAAGACGGTCTGAGCTTCTCTTTAGAGTATCTGTGTAACACACCTCAATCTCGACACTTGTAACTTCAAACCTGTTAGCTTGGCGTGATACACTTCGATCTCTGCAATCAAATGGAGACGTGTCTATCTGTTCAGAGCGCATTTCATGGCTTGATAGTTGGATATGTGACTTGACCTGGCTTGCGGCTAGACCTGTCGATTTGGCATACAGATTAGAACTATTGGTTAATCTGTGTCCCCTTTTCGTGGCCAGATGCTTTTCACTTGTCAACCCTTCCAACAACCAATGTTACGTTCATCATTGAACAGCTGCGCCATCTTGGACACCTGTATTATTTAGCACTGGCAACCTGTGTGTTAGACGTTGGTCGAATTACATGCCTGTTAACGCGATTTATTTCACTATTGGCTCTACCACCGTTCAGGCTTGGAACAATTTAGGGTTTACTTACTTGGGCTTGCTATTTTCAGTATTAATGTATGGTCCAATTGAATTAATGCAGTATTAATGTAAGGTTCAATGGAACTAATTATATTATTTAAGTGAAAGGGTAGTGTTGGAGGAATTATGCAGTGAAATTTGTTTTTGCCTTGGCGCAGTAATAAAGATTACGTTGATGCAGCAATAATTGTTTTTGCCTTGGTATTCTCGTTAAATTGCAATAATAATTGTTTTATGCCGTAATAATTGTTTTATGCCTTGGAACAGTCATAATTATTACGTTGATGCAGTAACAACTGTCCTATGCCTTGGTATTCTCGTTAATTGCTTTAATAATTGTTTTTGCCGTCTTCCATGACTACCTGCCGTCTTATTTATGCCTTAGCGTGTTATCCTTACCAGAATTTAATTGATCATCCTGTATTGTTATTCAATGATAGCTTAGGTTATATTAATAATTATGTTTGGGTGAGGTCAAATATTGCCGGAATTTATTGCGATATTGTTTTTATAAAAAGCGGACCTGCCCCTTTTTTTTTACTTGGATTAATTTTTATAAATTCCCTTGTAGTTATTAACCCCAATTTCTTCATTTATTCGAATAATTGAGGCATTAACCCCTTTAAATTGAATGCAATTGCAATGTTGTTTAAACGATTATATCGACATGGTTAGGTGCAATATTAATAATGGCCCTCACATAGTATATGGGTTCCCACATATTAATGCTATACTGGTTGCTGGCCATATTAATAATAGGCATTCATTGATTAATTGTTATATGCTTATAGGTCAATATTGTTTAATATGGGTTAAAGCCGCAATGTTTGCTTAATGACAATGATAATGCTCGTTATGTGGCATTGATGAGTAATAGATTAAATGCTATGGTGATATTATAAAGTGAATGTTAATGTGGTAGAATGGTAATGAGGAGAATTAGTTTAATGCAATAGTACTATCATTAATTGAATGTAAATGTTGGTAGAGCTGCAATGATAATGAATGGTTTAATTGMAAGGATGATATTATTAACTGAAATGTAAAGGTGGRCTGAATTGCGAAGTTGAGTAGTTGTRTCAKGRCAATGTTAGTGAGGATACTTAAGKGGCAWGGTTAAAATTTGTTAAATGAACGTTCATGAGGATGCTTAGATTGCAATGATAATATTGGTTTAGTTGAAATTATTGATCGTACCTTAGGATAAAGTCCTAATCGCATTATTATTAATTGCTCACTTGAAATGTTCATGATGGAGTTTAAATTGCAAGAATGATCTTTGTTTAATTTGAAGTGTTGATGACAATGTCTATTGGCGATGCTATTGTTGTTAGGTTTTTAGATGTCTGGTGGTAGGGCAAGTTAATGATGAGAATGTAAAGTCAGGGGTTTACCATTAGGGTATGGATGTCGTCGCTCATTATGGCAATTCTTAGAAAAAGGCAATGTGTCATGCTTATTGTTGACCCTGGTCTTGTAGTACTGGGTGGTTTTGTATGGCGTAGTCGGTCCATGACGGGCGGGATATAATGACTCCTCTTGCAGCTTAGTATGTATGTCTGTGTATAATCCGGTGGAAAGAATCCAGTGCCGTATCAAGAGTCTCGGGCTGTTTTAAGGCACAGTTCCACTCTTGCGACACATTCTGAGCCGTATTAGTAGTCTCGGGTTGTTTAAAGGCACAGTTCCACTACTGCGACTCTACTGACGGATTCCTTCATTCTGTGACAGTATTGTGCCTAACCCGTGGTGTCTGTCTCTGCCTATAGCCTTTAGTTGCCCACCTCCTGTTCGGGGGCATTTGCTTCTTGTCGTCGCTATGATATGTCGGGTCGTCTCGATTGTGTTCGTTTTACTTGCATCCTGTTGGTTCTAGTGTTGACGTAGAGTCGAGGGGGTTGTTCTTCTGCACACGCGCACACACTTTAACAAAAAAAAATTCACCGGTTGACTAAGTAGATGTCCTCGGCTAGGAGGGGTGTTACAGGGTCAATTATCCCTTCGAAGAAGAAGAATATTTATCTAATAGAGGAATTAAAGAAGGAAAATCTACCTACCTTTGATGGAGAAATAAATAAAGGAGAGGAGGTCGAGGCTTGGCTGCTAGGATTAAGGAAGTATTTTCGTGTACATAATTACTCAGAAAGTACAAACGAGAGGAAAAAGAAATTAATCTGAATGGAGGAGCTTCCATATGGTGGGAGGACCTCAAGGATGTTAATGGATTAAAGGAAAGTAAGATAACCTAGAAATAGTTTGATAAATAATTCAGGAAATCATATTTATTAGAGAAGTACTATGATGATAAAATTAAAGAGTCCCATGAACATGATTTAGGGAAACTTACCATGGATGCTTATGCAAAGAGGTTCTTAGAGTTTTTAAGGTATGTCGCTTATCTCAATTATGAGAAATAGATGATATAGTGCTTCCTTAGTGGATTACCACAGTCCTATCAGGATAGGATTGAGTTCGATGAGCCTAAGACACTAGAGGACACCATAAAAAAGGACAAATTTTGTTATGATTAATGCAAGAATAGGAAAGAACCTATTAAGGATTGGAAAAGGAAGGATAAGCTTGGATTTCAGAGAAAGGGATCTATACCTTCACAATTCAAAAATCCAAAAAGAAGTGTCCATCCCGGTTATCTGACTAGAAGTATACAACAATAGAATTTCACATCTCAAAGTGGGAACAGACCAAAAGAGAAAGGGAGAAAGTAGAGGAACATAATAAAGGACATCTACAATGTTGGGGTTGTGGAGAAGCACATATGTTGAGTGAATTCCCTCACAGGTAGCATGAAAACAAAAGAGTTTACAATTTTCAAAAGGATATTATCGTTAATGATGTGGCTGGGAATGTACCACGAATTTATGCAAATGTCGAGAATATGTAGGCAGACCACCAAGCTTCAGTGGTGGAGCTGGAAGGTATAATTTCCAAACAACCCATTTCAATTTTGATTGACCCTAGTTTCAGCCTTAGCTATATTTCACCCCAAGTTGTTGAAGCATATACCTTACAAAGAAGGAATCATGCAAAATCATGGTTAGTTCGGCTAGCACAGGAACTAAGCGATAGGTGACAAAAAAAATTGAAGCATGCCCATTTGAAATGAATGGATTGCATACACAAGTAGCCTTAAACATCCTACCTTTGTGGTCATATCGCGTGATAATATGCATGGACTAGTCGGCTACCCATAAATAAAAACTGGATAACTATGACAAAATCCTAAAATGTGAAGATAGTGAAGGAAACATGAGGGTGATGCAGGGCATCAAGAAGCATGTATCAGTGAGGAAAATATTAGCACTGCAAATCAATAAATTTATTCTAAAAGGGTGTCCCTTGTATGCAATACAAGTGCTAAATGCAGTAGAGAATAGTAAGCTAAAGATTGAGGATCACCCAATGTTGTATGAATTCAATGATGTATTTCCAGAGGAGGTACCCATACTTCCTCCTAAACGAAATCTCTATTTTTCCAAATACCTTATACTAGTAGCAATACTGGCATCTAAAGTTCCCTATAAGATGAGTACACCAGAGCTAGTGGCTTTAAAGGTGTAATTAAAATAAATTATGGATAAATGGTCTATTAGGTTGAGTGTGTCCCCATAGGGAGAACCAACCTTAGCCTTGTTTGTAAAGAATAAATATGGTACCTTGTGGTTGTGCATATACTACTAGAATTTAAATAGGATGACCATCAAGAACAAGTACCCACTACCCAGGAATGATGGTCTTTTCGATCAGCTCAGAGGAGATTAAGTTTTCTCTAAAATAGACTTGAGATTTGGATATCACCAAGTCAGAATCAAGTATGAATACTTCCACAAAATAACTTTTAGAATGAAGTATAGACACTAAAAATTTGTGTTGGTTCCTTTTGGGCTTACCAATGCACCAACCACCTTTATGCATTTGATGAACAGCATTCTCAACAAGTGTTTGGACAAGTTTGTATTTGTGTTCGTTGATGATATCTTGGTATATTCCAAGACCAATGAAGAGTGGGAAGAGAATCTTAGGTTGGTGCTACATGTGCTAATACATCACCACTTTTATGCTAAATAAAGAAAGTGTGACTTCTTTTAGAGGTCAATCCAATATTTGGGTCACATAATTTTAGAAGAGGGAGTGGATGTTGACCCAGAAAATATTAAGTCAATCTTGGATTGGCCAACCCATAGAAATGTAGTTGAGGTAATATAACTTATGGGATTAGTTGGATACTACAAGAGGCTCATTAAGGGATTTTCCAAGATCATTCATCCCATCACCTCATTATAGAGAAAAGGGTTGAAGTTTTTTGTGGTCAACAAGGTGTGAGACAATATTTCAGTAGGTTGAACACCTCTTAACCAATTCCTGTTTTATGAAGATTGCAATCCCTGAAAATGATTTCCTAGTCTGTATTGATTCTTGCAAGGAAGGACTTAGTGGAGTCCTCATGCAAGAGGGCATGTGATTTTCTATGAATCAAGGAAATTAAATGAACATGAGCAATGTTATGTTACTCATGACTTGGAGCTTGCAGTCATTGTGCAAGCTTTGAAAATGTGGAGGCATTAATTTCTTGGAAGGATATTTTTATTAATGAAATATCATTGTGGACTGAAATACCAATTTGAACAACCACGATTAAATTCCAAATAGGCCAGGTGGATGGCACTAATGAGTGAGTTTGATTTTCAAATCAAATATATAAAAGGGAAGGAAAATCAAGTGGTAAATGCACTTAGTCAAAGTGTGCAGCCGGTACACTTAGCAGTAACAAGCATGTTCAAATATAATATCAAAAAGAGAATCAAGTTTATCTTACTAAATGATGAACACTTTAATATAGTAAAAGAAGGCTTGAAACAAGAACCCAAAAGGAAAAATTACGAGGGATACCAACTCACAGCAGATGTGTTTTTTATGTACAATAATAGGTTTTACATACCTGATTCAGCAAAAATGAAAAACCTCATAATGGATGGATTTCATATGACACCTTATATGGGTAATCCTGGTTAGAAAAAAATGATAATAGTAGCAAGAAAGTTGTATTATTGGCTAGTAATGAAAAATTACATTGCACAGTACATTTCTAGGTTATTGGAGTGCCAACAGGTTAAGGTTGAGCACAAGAACCCACCAAGATTGTTGCAACCAGTGCAAATTCTAGAATTTAAGTGGGAGATTATATTCATGGACTTGATTACAAGGTTTCCAAGAACAACCAGGAAGCACAATGTCATCATGGGGGTGGTGGATAAAATGAGCAAGGAATCTCATTTTATTCCAATTAAGTCCACTTATAAAGCTATAGATGTTGATGATTCCTTTATAAAGGAAATTTTTAGATTGCATGGTAATCCCAAGACCATTATCTAAGATTGGGACATGAAATTCAAAACATTTTTTTAGAAAATCCTATTTTCATGCTTTGGAATGCATTTAGCATTCAACATGTCCTACCTTCCCCAAACTGGTGAATATATCAGGAGGGTAAATAGGGTCTTTGGAAGATATGTTGAGGAAGGATGTTATGCATCCACCCAAGTAGTAGGAATAATATCTACCCTTGGTAGAATTATCCTACAATAATGGCTACCAAGAGTCACTAAAGATGAGCTCATTTGAGGCCTTGTATGGAAAAAGTGTAAAATTATAATTATTTGGTATAATCTGGTGGACAAGGTCACCCTTGGACTATAATTATTGAAGGATATGGAGCGGGAAGTAATAATAATTAAACAAAATTCGAAGGTGGTCCAAGATAGACAGAAAATCTATCTTGATAACAAAATAACTCATAGGGAGTTTAAGGTGGGAGATCATGTGTATATCAGGTTAAATCCCAAGAGGATCTCCCTAAAAATGGCAACTTGTGCCAAGCTAGCTCTCAGAAATTGTGGATTGTTTGAAGTCCTAGAAATAATGGGATTGGTGGCATATCGAATTTCTCTACCTCCTACTATTAAATATCACAATGTGTTCCATTTATCTTTACTTAGTAAGTATATCCATGATTATAATCATGTCATTGATTGTATTGTTATACATGTGGAACTAGAGGGAGGATTTCATATGGAGCCTCAATACATATTGGATAAGAGAGAGACACTTCTCCAAAACTAAGTCATTGTGTAGGTCAAGGTGCAATGAAAGCACTTTGGAGCAGATGAGAACACACGAGAACTAGAAGATTCCATGAGGATTGCATACCCATTTTTTTCTTTGTGTAAATCAGTGTATACAGTGGTAAAACAAAGAGGACGATGTTTCTTTTTACAAGGGAGGGGAATATAACACCATGTTTTCCCCCAAGTCTATAATTATGATTAAGACTTCATTATTTTAATTGGTGAACATTGTGATTGTTGTTGATTAATTGGGTTGGTTGTCATTGATGTCAACCCTTGAACAAAGTCTGGTAGCACAAAGGTTTGGGTAATGGACCCAAGTTTGTTTGATGTATAATGGTATGTGTTTTGATATATTTGTAGGTAACACTATTTTATATGGATAGTACATGTCATGCCATTTCCGGTGGTATGTGGAACGTCACATAATTCCTCACGGTTTGAGAGTTATGGCCTTATGAAGTTGAAGGACCCTCATATGATTGGCTTGAAACCCCAAAAGGCCAAACAAGTCAAAGTGCTTGCAAAGAAGAAATTATTTAAATAATAAAGTGAAGTGACAAAGTCAAAGAGGATTGTTTAAATAATAAATTTAAGTGACAAGGTCAAAGAGGATTATTTAAATAATAAAGTGAATTGACAAAATCAAAGAGGATTATTTAAATAATAAAGTGAAGTGACAAAGTCAAGGAGTATTATTTAAATAATAAAGTAAATATAGAACTTTCTAATTATGAAAAGTGGTTATAAGAAGGTTAACCCTAAAATGAGGAAAATGAGTTAAGTGGTCAAGTGGCTATTGGATACATGGACAAGTGGCAAATTGGGAAAAGTTGGACATAGGTGACTATGTGGACAAAGTGCCCTAAAAGATGATTCTAAGGAAGCTACTTGGAGAGTATAGATAAGAGGAAAGGCTCTCTCATTTTAAACACACTTGAGAATATTGAATATCTATAGATGACTGAGGTAACCAAAGGATATCTAAGCCAAATTTCAGAGGGAAGGTGAAGTAAATAAGGCCTAAATTCAAGGGAGGATAAATTATTTTGATGATGTTTTCTAAGGTATGTTATTTATAGGTCATCTCACCATTTTCGCAATAACTTTTTGTTTTGAATGATTCAAACCGTGAAATTGGGAGGCCATTGAGGAAACATATCCAAGTAACTATGGTACAAATTTCACCTTGTGGGTCATTGTATTTTTGGATTTACACTATGTGGAAAATAGGGTTTGTGGCTAGTCCTAAAACCAGTCTAAAACATGTGTTTTGAGTAAAAACGTCATAAATTATTCATAAAAGATCCAAATTCAGTAAGACCAAATGAGTTGGTTAGAGTACATTCTTTGGTATTTTGTGTCAAATTTTCAGATCCATACAACAAATATTATGTGCGGGGCATGCTCTACAAGTTCACTCTCTAGAATAAGCCAGAATTCAACAAGGTATGTTATTTTTGCTATAACTCCTTTTCTAAGAGGTTCCAAGTAGTGACACCTAGAGGAATTGCATAACACACACTGAAGAACATTGTGTACCATTTTCATATATTTATTCATTATAGGTACATAGTTATGATTATTTCAAGTTAGGGTTGTTGACTAATACAAAACTAGTCATGTGAGACTAAAGTAAAGTTTGATGCAAATGTTAGTCTCTTGTTGTTAAAGTTAAGGAAGGTTTGTAGGTATGTGATAATATACACCAGGTCTATTACAGAGTTATAAATCATATTTGGATGATGAAATTGATGAGGTATTTTGGTTGAGGTTGAGGTATAGGTTGGTGCATGGTTTATGCACCTGTTTATGGTACAGGTTGATTACAGGTTGAGGTACAGGTTGATGCATGGTTGATGTATGGTTCAGGTTATTGGTACAGTTTGTTTGGTGCAGGTTTATTGGTACAGGTTTATAGCAGTATATCTCACACTGATAGTGTGACAGTGGTTGCATCATTCTACTTATACGTCAGGGCAGTTGGACAGGGCAAGGACAGGTGGTTGTAGTCACCTTCGAGTTGTATCCAAAGAACATAAGGGGTTGTATCCTCCTTCTAGTTATAGCCAAAGAATTGGGGAGTTGGAGATTCCCTCAGGTTGTAGCCTGAGAAACTAGGGGGTTGGAGCCTCCTTCCAGTTGCAGCTGGAAAACAAAGGAAGATGGTGCTTCCAATGAATGTAATTCTTCAAGACATATAAGAAAAAGCATTATGTGGTTTTCTCTCGCTTTTGATTTCCACGTAAAAACACTAGTGTATTGTGTATTGTGTATTGTGTATTGCGTATGTGTGTGACTTTTCATTTGTTCTTTGTTTATTTACTCTCCAAATATTGGATGATAATGCTACATTGATATAGCACTTGCATTATATGGTTAAAAAGGATTATATTTCTCTGTTACTAATTCACCCCCCCCCCCTCTCAGTAATACAACAATTGGTATCAGAGCAGGCTCCTTCATAAATCAGTTTAACCACTGAAAGGTAGATCATGAAGAGAAACAACATGTATAAAAATGGAATATCATAGTTTGATGGACATAAGTAAGCATTTTGGAGCATAAGGATGAAGACATATATACATGCAGAGGGATTTGAAATTTGGCAATCAATTGTAGATGGATACACAGGACCAGCAGTTTTGCCGACAAATGACAAAGCAGTGAAACTCAGTCAGAATAATTCCAAAGCCACAAATTCACTTCTGAATCTTCTTGGAGAACTGGTATTCACCAAAGTTGCACATTGTAAATCCACTAAAGATATTTGGGACAAACTTTGAAATATTTATGAAGGAGATTAAAAAGTCAAAGCAACAAAGCTTCAAACTTACAGAGGTCAATTCGAACAACTAAAGATGAAGGAATATGAGAATATTGCAGCTTACTTTTTACGAGTCGATGAAACAGGAAATGCAATATTGGGATTGGGAGAAGAAATAAAAGAATCTGTAATTGTTCAAAAGGTACTAAGATCTCTTCCTATGAGATTTGACCCCAAGATATCAGCACTAGAAGAAAGAGAAGATCTAAACTCAATAACCATGGATGAACTACATGGAATATTCACAGCATATGAAATGAGAACTGAACAGAAAAATCCAAATATAAAAGAAGAAGCCTTCAAAGCATCCAAAAGGTCAAAGCAAAAGGGAAAGAAAAAAGAAAAAGAACACAGCAGCAACAGTGACGTCTCGAAAGATGATGAAGAAGCGGCCAACTTTGTCAGAAGATTGAACAAGGGAACCAACAACAGGTATAGAGGTAATATTCCTTTGATTTGTTTTAATTGTGATGATATTGGTCATTTTTCTAACAAATGTCCTCATAAAAAAAAGAGAAATGATGAAGGTTACTCAAATAGCAAACAAACATATAAATTCAAAAGAACCACAAAGAAAGATTTCAGAAAAGCTTATACACCAAAGAAGACATCTCATCATCAGATGAAGATGAAGTCAGTGACAGTGAGACAGAATGAGTTATATTCATGGCAGTAGAAGACTCTTAAAAAGAAGACTCTGAAGAATAATATAAAGAGGCTGAAGAATAATATGAAGAGGTGGAAGAAGAATATGAAGAGGCAGAAGTTGACTACCGAGAAGAATTTTTGTGTGCCATGGAAGTTATCAGAAGAGAAAACAAGAAACCACAAGAGGAACTAGACAAGAAAGAAGACACTCGGGAACTAGAAAAAATGATCACAAATTTGAAGGTTCAAATTGAAGAAGAACTCAAAGAACATCTAGAAGGAAGAGACATGATCATTGGAAATTTGGAAGCAGAAATTGTCACATTAAGAAAGGATCTTCAAAAGAAAAATATGCAGAACAACTCAAAAGTTTTGAATGACATTATCAGCAGTCAAAAACCTCATCATGACAAGTCCGGACTTGGATACAATCATACAGAAAAGGGATCAAGCTCCAAAACAACAGAACAAGAAACATATCCAAAAAGCTATGAAAAAAACAATCAAAGGGGATAGGAAGGTCTACAAAGAAAATTACAGAGACACTCCTCCACCAAGAAGATTGGATTTCAGAATCAACGATCGATAGAAAAAGATAGGCCTCAAGAAGAAGAAGGATTCATAAGAGTACCTCCTTTCGGAATATCTTCAACTCCTAGGTATCAAACTATATTTTTTGTTTTATGTTATGCATGTAATAATTTTGGACATAAAGCTATGAATTGCAAAGCTAACAACAAGAACATAAACAACTTTGAAAGTCATACACAAAAGGGTTATCCAAGAAGGCCTAGTGAAACACGGAGAAGAAGTTACAACAAGTTTGAAACTTTGAGCACTGAAGTGGAATGCTACGATTGTAACAACTTTGGACACATGGCCAAAGATTGCATAATTACAATCCCTCCTAGAGAACCACAATAGAACAACAACAGTCATGGATAGGAACCTCAAAAAAGGACATGAATAAGAAAGCAGAATCAGTATAGCAATGAAGAATGCACACTCGCTCTACAAGCTAAGTAGAAGAAACGTGGTTGGTATGTTGACACTGGTTGTTCAAAACACATGACAGGTGATAGAGATGGGTTTCTTACATTAAGCAAGGAAATATATGGATCAGTCTCCTTCGGAAATGATGATTCAGCTAAAATAATTGGAAAAGGAACAGTCAGAATTGGGAACAAGAACACCAAGGCATAAAATGTTCTACTAGTAGAAGATATGAAACATAATCTTCTAAGTGTGAGTCAAATGTGTTACCAAGGTCATAAAGCTACTTTATATTCACAAAAGTGTGATATAAGAAAAGAAAGTTCAATTGCAATAGCTGCGATAACTTCAAGTAACATATATGTATTAAGTGAAATTGGAAATGAAAAGTGTTTCCTAAGAAAGGAAGATGAAAGTTGGCTATGGCACAGAAGAATGGGTCACATACATTTTGATAACCTTGTCAAAGTTAGCAAAAGGGAAGCAGTTAGAGAAATGCCCCAGATCACGAAACCAACCAACACTTTATGCAAGCATTGTCAATAAGGAAAGAAAACACTGACCAGGTTTAAATCAAAATAATATTCAATGACAAGATCACTATAAATTGTGCATACTAATATAGTTGGACCAACTACAACAAAGGGTTTAAAAGGTGAGAAATACTTTATGTTATTAGTTGATGATTATACAAGAATGATTGCAGTTTTTTTTATTGGGAATAAGTCAGAATCTTTTGAAAACTTCAAGGTCTACAAGAAAATGGTTGAAATTGAAATGGATTCAAAAATCAAATGCTTGAGATCTAATAATGGAGGAGAGTTCACTTCAAATGAATTTATGAACTACTGTAGCAGTCATGGAATAAAAAGACAATTCTATGTTGCTAGGACACCTCAACAGAATGGAGTTGTTGAAAGAAAGACCAGGACAATACAGGAAATGGCTCGAACAATGATAATTGATTCCAAATCGATAGATATATTTTGGACACAGGCGGTGCATACAATAGTTCACATTCAAAACAGAGTAATGCTCAAAAACAACACTGACAAAACTACATACGAGCTAAGCACTTAAGAGTTTTTGGAAGAAAATGCTACATCAAAATATAAGATGGCAAAATGGGAAAGTTTGAGTCTCGTGTGGACAAGGGAGTACTTGTTGGTTACTCAAGTACAAGGAAAGTGTACAAGTGTTACAACCTGAGATTGAAAACATTTGTGGAAAGAATCAACGTAACAATTGATGAAACAGGTAGACAAGAATTAAAGGAAGAATAAAATGAATCAATGGAACGGATTTATGAAGAAGAAGCAGAAGATGAAAAAAAGGTAGAAGGGGAAGATGAAGAGGATCTGACAGAAGCAGAAGAGAAAGTTCCGCAAGTGCCTCCAAAGACACCTAGCATACGAGTACAAAAGAATCATCCTTCAGATCAGATTATCAAAAACAAAGATGCAGAAGTTGAGACTAGAAGAAGAATACGTTCACCAGAACAAACGCACCTAGCACTCTCATCTACAATTGAACCAACCTATTTTGAAGACGCCAGCAAGGATGAATTTTGGAATAAGTTCATGGATGAAGAATTGGATCAAATAGAGAAAAATGACAGTTGGGAATTGTTTCCACTACTAAAGGATAAGAATTTGATCAACACAAAGTGGGTATACAGGAATAAATTGAATGAATATGGACAGGTTACAAGGAACAAAGCTATATTGGTATGTAAAGGATATGCACAGGTTGAAGGAATAAACTTTGAAGAGACATTTGCCCCAATTTCTAGAATGAAAGCAATATGATTGCTTTTAGCTTATGCATGCTCCAAAAATATTAAAGTGTATCATATGGATGTAAAACAATTTTTCTTAATGGGTAACTTGAAGAAGAAGTCTACATTGAACAACCAGAAAGATTTCAGTTGTCAGAGAACGCAGATTATGTGTGTAAATTAAAGAAGGCCTTGTATGGTCTAAAACAAACTCCTAGAGCATGGCACTCTAGACTGGATAAATATCTACAACAGGAAGGGTTAAAAAAAGAAAGTGCAGACAACAACCTCTACATCAAGGTAACTCAAGATAGTATTTTATTAATTGAAGTCTATGTTGATGATATTATTTTTGGAAGTATTGATGACAATTTAATCCAGAAATTTGCAAAGGACATGCAGAATGAATTTGAAATTTCATTACTTGGAGAACTATCCTTCTTTCTGGATCTTCAGATATGTCAAAGAAACCAAGGAATTTTTATTTCTCAAACCAAGTATATCAGAGAAATGCTAAATAGGTTTGGAATGGAAGATTGCAAACCAATTATCACTCTCATGCAAACCAGTTGCAAGTTGAGCAGAGATGATGATTCAAAGTCTACAGATCAAAGGAAATACAGGTCAATGATTGGTAGCCTATTATATGTGGCATCATCCAGAACAAATGTAATGCAAGTAGTTGAACAAGTGGCACGATTTCAAGCAGCACCAAAGGAATCACATGTATTAGCAGTGAAGAGGATTTTCAGATATCTCAAATGAATAGAAGAGTTTGGATTATGGTATCCAAAAGGAAAGGATCTATCACTTATTGACTACATAGATGCAGATTGGGTAGGTTACATTAATGACCGACAAAGCACCAATGGAGAAAATTTCTACTTAGGTGAGTGTTTAGTATCATGGCTAAGCAAGAAACAATCATCAATATCTTTATCTACAGCCGAGGCAAAGTATATTGCAGTAGCATCATGTTGTACACAGGTTCTATGGATGAAGAAAACTATGACAAATATACAGGTTCATTATGATGAGCCCATTCTAATCTACTGTGATAATACAAGCACCATCAGTATCTCAAAGAACCCGGTGATGCACTACAAGACGAAGAACATTCAAATCAAGTATCACTTTCTATGGGAACAAGTTGCAGAAAAGAACATCAGAGTTGAATATGTGGGAACAAAAGAACAAGTGGCAGACATATTTACAAAATTGCTTCCATGGGAAGCCTTTGAGTATATTCACTAGAGACTCAGAGTTATTTCTACTCCAAAATGAATTCTTTTGAATGCTTATCAAATATTTCTTAGATGTAAATGAGGAAGCACCATAAAGAGGACAATTCAGGTTGGGAGATCAGACGATTCAGTTAGGGGGAGCAGCCCTGAATGGAAAGATGCATTTTCCATTTATGACAAAGGGGAAGAGATTTATCAAATGCAGAGGACTGAGGCATGGTTCCAGGGGGGGTGTTGGTCACAGAGATGTAGGCATGGTTCCAGGGGGAGCATCAATGATATGATTTCAGTATTGCATCAAAGTGTTGCCATCAATTCCAAAGGGGGATATTGTTGATTAATTAGGTTGGTTTTCATTGATGTCAACCCTTGAAGAAAGTACGGTAGTGAATTCCGGGAGCACAAAGGTTTGGGTAATGGACCCAAGTTTTTTTTATGTATAATGGTATGATTTTTTATATGTTTTCAAGTAATACTATTCTATATGGATATTACATGTCATACCCTTTCCAGTGGTATGTGGAACGTCACATAACTCCTCACAGTTTGAGAGTTATGGCCTTACGAAGTTGAAGGACCCTCATATGATTGGCTTGAAACCCCAAAAGGTCAAAGAAGTCAAAGTGCTTGCAAAGAAGAAATTATTTAAATAAGAAAGATAAGTGACAAAGTCAAAGAGGATTATTTGAAGAATAAAGTGAAGTGACAAAATCAAAGAGGATTATTTAAATAATAAAGTGAAGTGACAAAGTCAAGGAGGATTATTTAAATAATAAATTAAATAGAGAACTTTTTAATTATGGAAAGTGGTTATAAGAAGGTTAAGCCTAAAATGAGGAAAATGGGTTAAGTGATAAAGTGGCTATTGGATACATGGACAAGTGGAAAATTGAACAAATTTGGACATAGGTGACTATGTGGACAAAGTGGACAAAGTGGCCTAGAAGATGCTTCTAAGGAAGCTACTTGGAGAGTATAAATAAGAGGCAAGGCTCTCTCATTTTAAACACACTTGAGAATATTTAATATCTACAGGTGACTGAGGTAACCAAATCATATCTAAGCTGAATTTCAGAGGGAATGTGAAGTAAATAAGATCGAAATTCAAGGGAGGATAAATTATTTTGATGATGCTTTCTAAGGTATGTTATTTACAGGGCATCTCACCATTTTCGCAATAAATTGTTTTCTAGAATGATTCAGACCGTGAAATTGGGAGGCCATTGAGGAAACATATCCAATTAGATGTGGTATGGATTTTATCTTGTGGGTCATTGTATTTTTGTAGTTACACTCCGTGGAAAATAGGGTTTGTGGCTAGTCTTGAAACTAGTCTGAAACAGGTGTTTCGGGTAAAAACATCATAACTTATTCATAACAAATCCAAATTCAGTAAGACCAAATACGTTGGTTAGAGTGTAGTCTTTAGTATTCTGTGTAAAAATTTTAGATCCATAGAACAAATATTATGTGTGGGGCACGCTCTAAAAGTTCGCTCTCTAGAATAAGTCAGAATTCAACAAGGTATGTCATTTTTGCTATAACTCCTTTTTTGAGAGGTTCCAAGTAGTGACACCTGAAGGAATTGTACAAAACATGTTGAAGAACGCTGTGTACTATTTTTAGATATTTATTCATTACAGGTACATAGTTATGATTATTTCAAGTTAGGGTTTTTGACTAATCCAAAACTAGTCATGTGAGACTAAAGTAAAGTTTAATGAAAATGCTAGTCTCTTGTTGTTAAAGTTAAGGAAGGTTTGAAGGTATGTGATCATATACACCAGGTCTATTATAGAGTTACAAATCATATTTGGATGATGAAATTGATGAGTTATTTTGGTTGAGGTTGAGGTATAGGTTGGTGCATGGTTGATGCACTTGTTTATGGTACAAGTTGATTACAAGTTGAGGTACAGGTTGATGCATGGTTGATGCATGGTTTAGGTTATTAGTACAGGTTTAAAACAGTATATCTCGCAGTGATAGTGTGAAAGTGGTTCCATCATTCTACTTATACATTAGGGCGGGTGGACGAGGCAAGGACAGGTGGTTGTAGCCACCTTCCGGTTGTAGCTAGAGAAAATAGGGGGTTGTATCCTCCTTTTGGTTGTATCCAGAGAATTGGGGAGTTGGAGCTTCCCTCAGGTTGTAGCCTGAGAAACAAGGGGGTTGGAGCCTCCCTCTAGTTGCAGCTGGAAAACAAAGGAAGTTGGTGCTTCCAATGAATGTAATTCTTCAAGACATATAAGAAAAAGAATTATGTGGTTTTCTCTCACTTTGGGTTTCCACGTAAAAACACTGGTGTACTGTGTATGTGTATGATTGTTCATTTTTTTCATTTTTTATTTACTTTGCAAATATTGGATGATAATGCTACATTGATATAACACTTGCATTATATGGTTAAAAAGGATTAGATTGCTCTATTATTGATTCAGCCCCCCCCCCTCTTAGTAATCAAACAATTGTTTTTTATATTTAATAAAAATTTCCAACTAGTTGACTGAAGGGGAAGCCTTGTAATATTAGCCATGATACCATAGTGGGAATTAGTGAGTGGGAACTAGGAATTTCCTTAATTACCCAAGAAATACAACTTCCACCTGAATAACTTTGAATGACCATCCCACTTAAAGTACCCTTCATGTTCACAAGAAATCCCATTAATGGGGATGTGACTCGGTAGTTGGGGAAATTATGAATGCCTTCAAAAATGCATACAGAGAAGGACATGGTGAGTTGAAACTATCTACCATAGGTATAATGTTTCCCCTTATATTTGGGAGCTTGACTTTGGGGGGAGTTACTTTTGACAAAATAAATTTGAGGAACACAACGTTGTAGGAAAGATCCATATTAGAGGGGGAGGGAATGGAGAGAAGAGAGAAGTTGTAGGAAGGTAGAGAGGATGCACAAGAGTGAACAAAGCAAAAGAATGCATAGTAGAGAAGGACTAGGAAGTTTCGGTGAGGAAAATAGGAAGATTCCTGACGCTGACGCTCCCCACTCCCCGGAGCACGATCGCTTCTTCCAGGACCCTCTTTTCTCTCGGCCCGAAGAGTGTCAATACCCTTCTATATTCCAATCGGAATATCTACACCCATAGTTCGCTTCGCTTGATCCCCCCCTTTCTTTTGCTCGGAGGATCGGAACTTCGCTACTCGTGAGTTCAACCGTTACTCGTTACATCCCTGGATCCCGAGACCGAGATGTGTCATTCAACGCTGACTTTCTTCCCCTGCTATCGGGACTTCTCTCTATCGCCCTTCACCGATCGTGGCACTAAACACTCGGAGTTCAAACTCCCGAGATCCGATACGCTGAGATGTCGACAACTCGCGATCTCGCTTCCTCGGAACCTCGCTACTCGCGCGGTCAAGTGATTCCTACCTCGACTCCCGATGCCCGAGAAGCCGCTATCCCGCGTCACCTATCACATCACCTCGCTATGGCCTACACTATCCACGCGATCATCGGAATGTCGCTTCTCACCTCTCGCGACTTCCATGTCCAAGCCTTTCGCCCCTTTCTCACGAACTTCTGATATACCGATTCACGAGTCGAACTATACTCCTCATGATCCTGGTCGACGCTCCTACCCTCCCGTGATTTGAACTTTCTCCACACTTGCACGATGACTCCCTTTCACCTCTGCAAGATACTATGCCTTGGGTTCTCGCGACTTCTCCTTGGAGAATTCCGACGGTCCGTTCAAATTGCAAATTTAAACAAGCGCTTATTCCACGAAGCCCTGTCCAACTGCACGCAAGTTTCCAGCACTTGCTCGAACACTTCCAGCAGAACCTCTATGTGCAGTCCATCGACGAATTCAAAGGCTTATCTCTCCTGCACTTCGCGACTTCAAATCCCTCAGGAAGAACTCCTTGCACACACCCTTTGTGGAAAACCTCCAATCACGACTAAGTGATGAAGTCTTTGATCTTGCGCACTCCTGCAGCAGAAATCCTTCAATCCTTTTCTCAGAATCGCAACTCTGAGTCTTCGTCTATCCTGCGCACGCCTTGCACGGCTCTGGTGCCAAATCTGCACTTCTGAGATGAATGGAAACAAAAGCTTGCTCTAATTGAACCCTGCAGTCATGCACTCCTTGCGGACAAATTCAACTGCACTCCTTGCAGGAATTATCTGGCTCACTTAGAGAAACAATTGAAACTCATTCATTCATTCTCTCAGATTTCAAATCAACCATGAAATCACATACACAGCATATAAAAGCAAATGCATGACAAGAAGAAAACATTCATGAGCATAATATCATCAAGACACAGAGAATAACATAACCATGGAATTGAATCAAAGCTTTCTTCTATTAATTCAATATCTGTACATGGAAGTTCTACATACACTTCTCTGCTACTCTTCTCTTCTTGCTCCTATTTGATCATGTTACAATGTCCAAAGGAGGGTGTTTATATTCCGTTTCCCTCTCGATCTCTAAATATATCAAATCTACAATTAAATTCCTACCTAACT
Organism: Picea engelmannii; assembly: GCA_009831015.1. Taxonomy (NCBI): domain Eukaryota; kingdom Viridiplantae; phylum Streptophyta; class Pinopsida; order Pinales; family Pinaceae; genus Picea; species Picea engelmannii. Next base: position 176,893 of record ML783600.1, read on the forward strand.
TTTCATTAAATTTATTAAATGCCTCATCTACTTAAGGACGTGAGCTATCTTCTCAAGGTCCATTACAATATACAAAGTGCGCTTCATTAAATCCTACACATTAATGTTTTGGCGCAACAAATATCAAGGTGTTTTCAAAAATAAATCCGTTGGCTCGTCCAGCTGTCTTCCGCTCTCACGCTGGCTCGCTTGATGTGGGCGATGCTCCTACATCACTTCCCCAGGAAACTCATGGTTAATTTGGAACAGAGAATAATGAACCCATACTAGAAAAGAGAGGGTCGTGAGTTGGTTCTTGTTGGAAAGAAACTAGAATTAGTAAGGACACTCTAGTATTGAAGGGACTCCCTTGTGCAAAGCAAATCCAACTAGTAAGGAACTTGGTAATCTCATTAAGGCTCTGGGCTCAGTGGGGAAGAGGGAGTTTTTGTTGTTTCCAATTAGAAAAGGAAAATAACCTTCATGTTTACACCCTTAACCTAATATCCAACCTATGAGAGTTCCCTAGTGGTATCATGCTCAAGCGTGGGAGTGGTTTGTTATAGAAATAAAAGGTACAACAAAGACTATGGTTGAGTGGAGAGGAATACACCCTCAGACAGTTGATATTTTGGAGTTTGACTTGAAACAAATAAGTGTTTTTAAATGTATTTGGTAATTTTTTGTTAATGAATATGAATCTTTTCATTTTTTTCTTGGAAGAAGTGTTTAATATGATGAATGAATGTTAAAATTTGAACTTGTTCATCTAATGAGGCTCTTTCCACGTTAGTTGATTACCTGTAGAGAGTATGTATGGGATGCTTGGTTAATGGGGCTCTTGACCTTCAGATTTCCCCAAGCCTTTGAATGGAAAGTTTGCAGCATTAGAAAATATTCACTTCAGGGGATGTTGATAGGTTTCACCTGAGTATCGAGGATTCAGGAAAAATATATGAGGAGATCAAGGCTTAATCCTTGCAAACAGTGCAAAGAAGGAGAAGAGTTTATTTTCCCAGAATTGTTGAGCACCCTTATTTGAGTTCTCTGTTTAAAACCTAAAGGGAAATCCTCGTCGTAGATTCAATGCGAAAAGTTAATCTTGATTGTTCATCATAGATGTCAATATCATAGAAATCCCATCAAAAAGTGGGTGGTTCCTAATAACCCATAAGCATTGCTAGGATGAACCTTCTGAGACATCCCAAGTCGATGGGAACTATTGATTTACTAAGAGGCCAGACTCAGTGGATTTGAACTATAAATCTCATTCTAGACCATCCCACTAGGCATTTCGGGATGTGACATTTAGAAGAATACCTGAGGATCATAAGGTATGTGTTTCCGATGGAGAAAATTCAAAGGCGAGAGTCTGAGAGGACTAGAGTCATATATTTGCAAGAGTCTTAGGCAATGAGATCTAATTCATCGATATTTTCATAGGACCAACCTGATAGAAACAGCTTCAGATTTATTTAACCATGTTAAATTTCAAGTGTATTTTGAGTCTCGAGGAAACCCTGGCAGCTAGATTCAGTAATTTGATGACCATCAAATTTGTCGAAGACCCTAGTTCAGAAATAACTGTTTGGAAAAACCATAAGGTCATGGGAGGCAACATTTATTTATAGTGAGAGCCCGAGAAAATGTGGGTCATCGATATGCCATGGACTCAACCCAAAAATAACTCATCCATAGATATTATTGTGGACCCCACCTGTTGAGCAATTGGATTAGGCTGGATGATCCATTTGTCGTCACATGGGTTAGGGAATCATGAGTAAATTCAAACTGTTAACCATACCGATCTTTCTCTATGGAAGTTGTCGGATTAAGGGAGATCTCGTTATATTTAACTTTCCAATTGGTGAACTCACATATATTTCATCCATCATATGTGCTCCACAATAACCATCGGATCCATCAATGTGAAGTGGTCGAAAATAAATGTTTCAGAGGAGATTTCGGGGTTGTATAACCTGCATCCAGAAAAGGGATAACTCGACCAATTTTAAACCATCGATTAATGTGTGTCCAAGTAAACTAGAACCATCTATTTAGGAAATTCTAACTACTGGATGCATAGAAATATACCTGCCAAGGGGTTTCCCTGGATTGTAAAATGGATTGTTTCATGCATGAGGACATCTCACACCCACACCATCACAAACACCTACCCTATCCACTTTTGAAGTTCATGAGAAGGAGTCCACATGGTATCCACATTAGATCAGTTACGTGGTGGAAGGAAAATCTTGCATGGCTTTGGAGGGCCATCTGTATCGAATTGGAACCCAGTTTTTTACTATGAGGACAATCGATGGAAAGCTCAGGGTGAGTAGGTTTCCATCCTCGCAATAAAATCCCAAGAAAATAATCATTTAGGGAAGAGAAATTTTGACATCCTAGTATCCTAATTAGGTTATGGGGTCATTTGTGTTACAGAGTGGTATTAGAGAAGAGTTCAAAATCTAGGCCTAAATTGCACCAGCAAGGATGAATGCATTTCATAATATCATGCATGACAAATATTTATGTCTTTCATATTAATTTAACAATGTTGATGCATGATAATAACAGTTTCTGAATAGGATTGGCAGCAAGAATAAAGTTCCAATTTGGGACTATTAAGGCAGACTAAATCCTTAGTGAGGCCAAGAGTCTTGTCATATGTAATTTGAATGGTGATTTGCTAATGATGGCTTATTGTTTCATCACGTAGGAGATACTGAAAATAAAAGGAAAAAAAAGTGAATGGTGCAACTCAGCATGGAAGAGATATCACATTTTTTAGATGAGGAATCTGATGGCATGAGGGATAAAAAATCCCCTCCAAAATTGGTAGAACAATGATGACTCTGAAACAAGACAATGAAAGTCTCATGAAATCTCAAACTGAGCAGGAAAAATTAAGCACGGTACTACTACAGAGTATTTCTAAGATACAAAATCACTTGCAGCAAGGTCTAAATACTAGTAATGCAGGACGACAATAGTTTAAAAATATTTAGATCCCATTAGATAATTAGAAGCATGGACCATATCAAAAAAATTTAGGGAGGATTTACTCCAGGAAAAGACACAGGAATGATAAGAAAAAAAGAGCAAGTGGTGACTCTTCCATAGAGTCATCTAATGGAAAGACCACTATAGAAGAGTTTTCTATTAGTGACATTGAGTCAAATATCCCTAGGAAGAAGAAGAAGAGATACTCTTAGACTTATTTGATAGAGGAATTCAAGATGGAAAAAAATCCTACCTTTGATGGAGAAATCAAGAAAGGAGAGGAGGCAAAGGCTTGGTTGCTAGGATTAAGGATGTCTTTTCAAGTACATAATTACTCAGAAAATACAAAGGAAAATATAGCTATTTTTAATTTGAATGGAGGAGATTCCATATGGTGGGAATACCTCAAGGATGTTAAAGGATTAAAGGAAATTAAGCTAACCAAGAAATAGTTCGAGAAATAGTTCGAGAAATAATTCAAGATATCATATTTATTAGAGAAGTACTACAATGGTAAAATTAAAGATTTCCATAAACATAAGTTAGGGAAACTTACCATGGATTCTTATGCAAAGAGGTTCTTAGAGTTGTTAAGGTATGTTCCTTATCTCAGTCATGAGAAAGAGAGGATACAATGCTTCCTTAGTGGATTACCACATTTCTATCAGCGTATGATTGAGTTTGACAAGCCTAAGACACTAGAGGACACCATTGGAAAGGCCAAATGTTCTTATGATCAATCCAAGCATATGAAAGAACCTCTTAAGGATTGGAAAATGAAGGATAAGCATGGATTTTAGAGGAAGTTATTTAAACCATCTGAATACAAAAATACAAAAATAAGTGTTCAACTCGGTCATCCAACTAGAAGTATACACTAGTAGAATTTCCCATCTCAAAGTGGGAACAGGCCGACAGAGCAAGGGAGAAAGCAGAGGAACAAAAGAAAGGACCTATACAATGTTGGGGTTATGGAGAAACACATCTGTTGAAGGACTTCTCTCATAGGAATCATGAAAGAAAAAGAGTTTATAATTATCTAGAGGCTACTACCATTAATGATGTGGCTAGGAATGTGCTACGAATTTATGTAGGTGTCGAGAATCCGCAAGAAGACCACCAAGATTCAATGGTGCAGCTAGAAGGTAAAATTACCAAATAACCCATTTCAATTTTGATTGACCCTGGTTCTAACCTTACTTATATTTCACCCCAATTTGTTGAAACATGTACCTTGCAAAGAAGGAAGCATGCAAAATCATGGTTATTTTAGCTAGCCACGTGAAATAAGCGGAAGGTGAAAAAAATGTTTCAAGCATGCCCATTTGAAATGAATGGATTGCATACACAAGCAGACTTAAATATATTACCTTTGTAGTCATATGAAGTGCTAATAGGCATGTACTTGTTGTATTCCCAAAAAGAAAAATTGGACTGCTATGACAAAACCATAGAATATGAAGATAGTGAAGGAAACACGGGGGTGATGCAGGGAATCTAGAAGCTTGTATCAATGATTCAAATATCAGCACTGCAACTCCATAAATTTAGCTAAAAAGGGTGTCCCTCGTATGCAATACAAGCGCGAATGTAGTAAAGAACAATAAATTGAATATTGAGGATCACCCAGTGTTGTATGAATTTGAAGATGTATTTCCAAAGGAGGTACCCTAACCTCCTCCTAAATAAGATCTTGTACCAGGAGTATTACTGACATCTAAATTGCCCTATAGAATGAGTACACCAGATATGGTGGATTTAAAGGTGCAATTAAAATAAATGATGGATAAAGGGTATATTAGGTTGAGTGTGTCCCCATGGGGAGAACCAACACTATTTGTTAAGAAGAAATATGGTACATTGTGACTGTGTATGGACTATCGGAATTTAAACAAGGTTACCATTAAGAAAAAGTACCCATTATAGTCTATCCAGGATTGATGATCTTTTCAATCAGCTCAGATGAGCTACAGTCTTCTCTAAAATAGACTTGAGATCTAGATATCACCAAGTTAGAATTAAGGTTGAAGACATCCACAAGATAGTTTTTAGAATGCAGTATGGACACTATGAATTTTTGGTGATTCCTTTTGGGCTTACCAATACACCAACCACCTTTATTTGTTTGATGAATAATATTCTCATCATGTTTTGGGACACATTTTTCCTTGTGCTCATCAATGATATCCTGGTATATTATAATACCAAGGAAGAGCACAAAGAGTGTCTTAGGTTTGTACTGCAGGTGTTGAGATATCACCAGTTTTATGATAAATATAGCAAGTGTGACTTATTTAAGAGAGAGATCCAAGTTTTGGGTCATATAATTTTAGAAGAGGGAGTGGATGTTGACCCAGAAAAGATTAAGGAAATCATGGATTGGCCATCCCCTAGAAATGTATATGAGGTAAGATCCCTAATGGGATTAGCTATATATTATATGAGATTCATTAAGGGATTTTCCAATATCAAAAATCTCATCACCTCATTACAGATAAAATGGGTGAATTTTGTGTGGTGATCAAAGTGTGAGACAAGATTTCAGTGGCTTAAGCACCTCTTAACCAATGCCCCTATTCTTAAGACTTCATACCTTGAAAAATATTTCCTGGTCAGTATTGATGCTTGCAAGGAAGGACTTGGTGGAGTCATCATGCAAGAGGGCCATGTGATTTCTATGAGTCAAGGAAATTAAATGAACATGAGCAACATTATGTTACTCGCGACTTGGCGCTTGTAGCCATTGTGCATGCTTTGAAAATGTGGAGGCATTATTCACTTGGAAGGAGATTTTTCTTAGTGAAAAATCATTGTGAACTAAAATAGGTATTTGAATAGCTACAATTAAACTCCAGATATGCCAGGTGGATGGAACTAATCAGTGAGTTTGATTTCGAAATCAAAAATATAAAAGGGAACAAAAATCAAGTGGCAGATGCACTCAGTGGAAGTGTGTAAATGGTACACTTAGTAGCAGAAAGAATGTGAAAATATGATATCAACCAAACAATCAAGTTTCTCTTAAAAAGTGTTGAACACTTTAATCTAGTAAAATCAATTTTGCAACAAGAACCCAAAAGGAAAAATTACGAGGGATACCAACTCACAACATGTGGGTTTTTATGTACAATAATAGGTTGTACATACTCGATTCAGTATAGATGGAAAACCTAATAATCGATGAATTTCATATGAAACCTTATGTGGGTCATCCTAGTTTTCAAAAGATGATAACAACAACAAGAAAGCTATATTATTGGCTAGGAATGAAAAAGGACATTGCAGGGTATATTGCTAGGTTCTTGGAGTGCCAACAAGTTAAGGTTGAGCACAAGAACCGAGCAAAATTGTTGTAAACAGTGAAAATTCTAGAATGGAAGTGGGGGATTATCTCCATGGACTTTATCACAAGGTTTCCAAGAACAACTAGGAAGCACGATGCAATCATGCAGGTGGTGGATAAACTGAGCAAGGTAGCTCATTTTATTCCAATTAAGTCCACTTATAAAGCCATAGATGTTGATGATTCCTTTATAAAGGAAATTTTTAGATTGGATGGTGTTCTCGAGACCATTCTCTCAAATCAGGATGTGAAATTCACATCGAATTTCTAGAAAATCCTATTTACAGGTTTTGGAATGCAATTAGTATTGAGCACAACCTACCATCCCCAAATTGATGGACAAACCGAGAGAGTAAATATGGTGTTGGAAGATATGTTGAGGATGTGTTATATGTATCATCTGAAGTAGTGGGAAGAATATCTACCCTTGGTAGAATTTTCCTACAAAAATGGCTACCAAGAGTCACTAAAGATGAGCCCATTTGAGGCCTTGTATGGAAGAAAGTGTAGAATTACAATTAGTTGGGATAATCTAGTGGATGGGATCACCCTTGGACTAGAATTATTGAAAGAGATGCAATACGAAGTAATAAGAATTAAATGAAATCTAAAGGTGGACCAAGATAGATAGAAAAGTTATGTTGATAACAAAAGAACTCATAAGGAGATCAAGGTGGGAGATCATGTGTATATCAGGGTAAATCCCAAGAGGATCTCCCTAATAATGGGAACTTATGCCAAGATAGATCCCTGATATTGTGGACCATTTGAATTCCTAGAAAGAGTGGTATCGATGGCATACCATCTTTCTTTACCTCCTACTATTAAATCTCACAATGTGTTCCATGTATCTTTACTTAAGAAGTATATCCATTATTCTAATCATGTCATTGATTAGACTATGATAAATGTGGAACTAGAGGGAGGATTTTATCTAGATCCTCAATGCATCTTGGAAAGGAGAGAGACACTTCTATGAAACTGAGACGTCATGTAGGTTAAGTTACAATATAAACACTTTGGAGCAGATGAGGCCACATAGGAACTACAGGATTCCATGAGGATGGCATACCCATTTTTTTTCTTTGTATAAAAATGTGTATACGATGGTAAAAAATCAAGGATTATGTTTTCTTTTAAGTGGGGGGGATTTAACACCTCGTTTTGCCCCAATTTTTTAATTATGATTAAGACTTCATGACTGTAATTGATGAACATTGTAATTTTGTTTTATGTTTAATGAAAATTTCCAGCTAGTTTATTGAAGGGGAAGCCTTGCAATAATAACCATGATACCAAAGTGGGAATTAGTGAGGGGGAATTGTGAATTATATTAATTACCCAAGAAATCCAACCTCCACCCGAATAACCTTGAATGAATAACCTGCATGAAGTACCTTGCTTTTCCATGTTCACAAGAAAGCTCGTTAATGGGGATGAGACCCAGTAGTTGGGGAAGTTATGAATGCCTTCGGAAATGCATAAAAAAAAGGATGGGGTTGGTTGAAGTTGTCATCCAGGAGTACGATGGTGCCCCTTCAATTTGGAAGCTTGACTCTGGGGGGTTTTCTTCTAACAGAAGAAAAATGAGGAACAAAATTTTGCAGGAAGGCTCCACATTTAGGGTGGAAGGGTATGGAGAGAAGAGAGAAGCTACAAGAAGACATAGAGGATGCACAAGAGTGAACAAATATCAAGAATGCAAAGCATATAATAACTTGGAAGTTTTGGTGAGGAAAATAAGAAGATTTCCCAGGAAACTCATGGTTGATTTGGAATAGAGAATATTGAACCTGGACTAGAGCAGAGAGGGTCATGAGTTAGTTCTTGATGGAAATAAATTTACATTGGTAAGGGAAGGAAACTTAGGAACTATGTAGCAGTAAAGGGACTCCCTTGTGTATATGAAATCCAGCTAGGAAGGCACTTGGTAATCTCATGGAGGCCCTGGTGTCAATTGGGAAGAGGGGATTTATGTTGTTTCCAATTAGGGAAGAAGAGTAACTTTCATGTTTAGACCCTTAACTTGAGATCCAACCTATGAGAGTTCCCCTGGTGGTATCATGGCCTAGCGCAGGGGTGTATTACTATAGGAAGCAAAGGTACAACATATCCTATGGTTGGGTGGAGAGACAAACACCCTCGGTTTGTTGGCACGTTGGAGTTTGACCTTAAACAAATAAGAGTTTTTAAATGTATTTAGTAATTATTTCTTAATGAATATGAATCTTTGCATTTTTTTCTTGAAATAAGTGTTTAATATGTTGAATTGATGTTAAAATATGAACCTATTCATCTAATGATACTCTTTCCATTATGGTTTATTACCTGTGGGAGTATGTATGGGATTTCTAGTTAATGGGGCCTGTGACCCCATGTTTTTCCCAAGCCTTTGAATGGAAAGTTTGGAGGATGAGAAAATATTCACTTTGGGGGCTACTGAGAGGCATCACCTGAGTACTGAGGATGTGGGCCTAGTATATAAGGATCCCAGGGATAAATCCTTGCAAACATTACATAGAAGGTGAATATTTTATTTTCCTCAAATTGTCCTACACCCTTATTTCAGTTCTCTACTTAAAACCTCAAAGGAAATCTCAGACGTAGATTCAATGTGGAGCGTTGATATTGATTGTTCGTCAGAGATATGAGTGTCTCTTACACATTATTTTCATCATCCCTATGACCATTAATGATGTAAACCTATATGTTTCCTTCAGAGGGGTCAGTGGCCTGAATTCCTAAAGAAAGAAGGGAGAAGAACTTTCCCTGAGAGAAGAAGTTGTATTTTCCTTTGTAAAAACCCTATTAAGGAATATTTTCGCAAGCTGCACTATACACAGGGTGTGGCGATGCCTGATTTCCGCACTCTACTCTAAATCTAGATTGCGAATTTTCCGCAAGCTGCACTATAGCTAGGGTGCGGAAATTCTTGTATGTGGGAAAATGAGCGTCTTCTCGATGCTTCTAGAAGGAGAAGCTTCTATGGTGAGGTGGCCTCCGAACGGTTTGGATCTTACTCGCTTTCATGATTTAGTGGGATCATCCTAACCTCCTCACCTTATCCTCTTCAACTTATAAAAGGAGAGGAGCTCTCATGGAGAAATTTAGATTGTCTTATTATTGAGTTTTGTAGCTTGGAGTTTTTGGAGCTTGTATGTTGGCTTTGAGATTTGCTTTGTCAAGATAGATTGTGAGTAGCTATCAGATCTACAGTCTCAGAATCTGTGGATTAGAGGTGTGTGGGAAGCAAGGCACTATTGGAAGAAACTCGATGACATCAATGCATCTGGTTGTATCTTTCTTCCACATTCTTTAATACAGATATAATTTTCTTTCCTATATGATTGTTATTTTTTCATATTGTATGATTCCTTGATCACGTACATAGTTTCATATCAAATAGACTATGTTATTCTTGTCTTTGTTGGATTGTGTTTATTTGCAAATATTTCTCCATAAGCCTCGTGATGGAGCTTGGATTGCATTGGCGAAGTCGGATCTTCGATATTTAAAAGGTATGTTAAAGATCCATTTCTCATTTGATAATTGAAATATAAGGAAAGAGTAGTGCACTGTCTTATTTTGTTCTAGTTTCATGGTGAAGCTAGGGGGATTGATTTGTGTCCTCACTTAACAATCATCCCGATAACAGTGTCGTAGGAATCCCATTGGAAAGAGGGTCATTCGGAAGAACCCACAAGCATTTCTAGGGTGAACCTTCCAATAGAGACATCCCAATTCGATGAGAACCATCGATTTACTAAGAGGCTAGACTGAGAATATTTGGACCATAGATCGGGTTGAATAGGTTTCCATTCTCGTGGTTAAATCCTGAGAAAATAATAATTTAGGGAAGAGTAATTTTTACATCCCACCATCCTAAGTAGTTTAGGGGGTCAGGTGTATTACAAAATTTCAAAGTATCAAGTTCATCTAAAACACATACATACAGATAATGATTATCATCTAAAAATTCCAATCTCTTTCCCGTGACTAGAACCAACATAGATCCATCTTAACTCTATGTCTATCATGCACCAAGAGGGATAAAATCCCTCTAGGTGAAAACCTTTCCTTAATTGTTTTGCTCTAAAAGAAGGTTTACACCTCAAGGTATTTGATCCCTATCAGCGTATGATAGATCTGGATTTAAGATGGATCTACGCTGGCATGTAAAGAAATAATTTGTCTCTTTACCTTTGAACTATTCCATTTTTTCATTATATATAAGATATTGTTGAAAACCAAGAAAGAGAAAGTAGATTATATTCCTACCACCAAATGATTGCATATTTTTATTTGCATGCTATATATGCCCCACTTGTTTTGAACAACATGTTGTATATGCACCACTTTTAATGTACTTATTATTGTATATTTTGGATACGTAATGTTGAAAGGGAAGGCTAAGAGATTTAGGTTCAAGATGTTATTAGATTTAAAAAATTTAATTATTTATATTGAAAATAATAATAATAATAAAATATTTGAAAAAAAATTAGAAAAGATTAAAGAAGAAAATGGATTTATTTTCCAAACTAGGGAAAAAATAATACTAAGGGTTATTGTCTTAGCATCTATTGAGAAAATATCAAGACTTAGAAATGCATCTATATCATATTTTGTAAACAAAACCTATCCACTTGAAATAATTTCCTGGTTTCCCATAAGGGGTATACTACAATATGCCTCTAGGTCTTGTGTCGTTAACCTATTTCCATACATGGGAAAAAGACTAACGCTTAGCCAATCATAGGCAATTTTAGGTCATACCAATATATTTTTCTTATTATTATAATTTTTGTGTTATGAATTTTTAATTTCCTTTCATTTTAATTTATTAATGTTATGTCATTTTACACATTTTATTTATTTTAGGTTCTAAAATAGATTTAGTTAAAAAGAGACAAGATTGAATGCACTGTGCTGATATGGGGAAAATTCTCGTTCTTAATTTTGTATTCTTACCCAACCAAAGGGAACTATTAGACTTCCATTTTAATGGCATGCCCTCTAATTATGACATAGCTACAGTGATCTAGATTAATGAACTTAAAATGAAACACAACACTACTAATGAAAATGTAGAATGCAAATATCTAATCCTAACTATAGATTTAAAGCATTGATTTTCATGAAACAAATATAAAACATAAACAATATTATAATAGTCCACCAACTAAAACAAGTAAAAAACCAAAGAATCTAAGAGAAATTGATAGTAGTCTACAACTCATTGAAATATAACCTATTCCATAATAATTCATTATCAATGTAAATAAACAAGAATAAACATTACAGGAAAAATGTTAGTCTACAGATTGTAATGTCCACACCTACAAGAATCAAGAAAATGAAGACAAAAGAGAATAATCTACAACCAATCATGCTTTTGCAAGAGTATAAACAGAAATAGCTAACAAAGTATTTTATTAACACGTAGAGATAGCTTACAATACCAAGAATAGAACCATTTACATGATCGCAATGGTTCTATTTATAAAAATTGTATATTACCCTTAGACTTCTAGTTCTATGATCAAATATTTCAATATTAGAAATTTTTCCCACCTAACATAAAACTCTAAAGAAACAAATTTTTCCTTTGTAAATACATGTTGAGAAAAAGTCCCATGATATTGGGCCATAACTTGACTTGGTTTCATTGTACTTCTCAGTCCCTTTCATATGTTGAGTATATGGAATTCACAAAATTTGGTTCTTCTCTCTTCATCATCTTGTAAACTTGCACTCCAATGGTGATTATTTCTTTGATCTTCTCTTCTTTATCTTGGTCTTCATCGAATGGGAGATACATGATATTTGCACCTACAAATACATTGTAGGTGAGGCACTATTTATATTTTTTTCCCATAAAACCTTGTTTAGGATTATAGCATTTTGAAAATTACTTTTATGAATCTCTTTCTCCAATATCCCATGAATTACAATCTTTAACCATTACCTACACATAAGAATTATTGTCAAAATTTACATCATCCTCCTAAGAACTTTATGTAAATATAATGCAAACCTTTCATTTCCTACACCTTGAAATCAACAAATCAACTAACCTTAATGGAAAGAAAACTCCTTGAAGTCTTTTATGAGGTGTTGCAAACAATAATTAATCAAATTTTAAGATAGTGAAAACAAATTCATCCAACTCAAAGACTCTTCTCATTGTATTGTGTTCAGATAAAAGTGTAAATTCATGATTTCTTACTTTTTCAAAAACAAACTATGAAATAACTCCGAGTATCACCTCTCTTCATTGATCCTCTTATTAAATTCCACAACACAATGCCTTTTTTTACAGGTTAAACAAACTATCAATGGTATTAACTGCACGTTTCTCCTAATTAATCTCTTTAACACCAAATGTATATGTACATGAATAACTTTTAGCTATATTACATAGTATATCCCATTAAATCGACATCCTTGAACCAAACTGGCGAATACTACTTCTAAAAATAAGTTTGTTTCAAAATACAATGAAATAAAACTATTTCTTGATCAAAATCACCATTCAAATTACAAAATCATTTGGTAAATTTAAATCAAAACTTGAGAACAAATATATATACAACAAGAAGAGTTGTGGAGCAAACATTTCTGGCATTTTTGGCAAGGAGTAAGTGTCTAGTAGTTGTTGTTCGATTTCAAGGTCCAACAGAGTTAGTTATTGGATATTTGTTTGAAACATTAACTATTTTTAAAGAAAAAATTGTTTGTTTACTAATTGGTTCCTTGGGAAAATGTTGAGCCAAACTTGCATAGTGTGAACCCAAAGAACCTATGAGCTAATTGGATTTGTAGGCCCCATGTTCAGTCTCTGTGATCATGTTAATGATAATTTTGTCCCATGTATAATATTATCTACAATCCTCAACATTCCATGACTAGTATGTCGTTGCAAAATGAGCACTCAAGCACTCAAGCAATTGCAACGGTCCCCCTACTTTGTAAGTGCAATATGTATGCATAATATAAAATATTTCTAATAAGATTCCATGATTTGTTAGTTAAATATGTATGCATATCAAGGACTTTTGATAAGAGCCTATATTTGCATCCTCCATATTTTTGGGTTTTTCTTTTATTCATCCAAAACAAGGCACGAACAAGACTGACGATACAAGTATCAACCCGCTAAAAAAAATGTTAATAAAACAAAACAATGTTAATAGGTAAACAATTGCACTTTTGTTGTTATCTATAAACACAAGGAGGCTATGAATTGGTCACACAAACTAATGTCGTTGATACTTATAACAATCGCAACCACTTATCACATGGTTTTTAAAATAGTTTTTTCATTATTTATTTAGTGTTCTCGCAATGCTTGTAGCCCACATATTTGGTGGTCGTTTCTATTGCATTGTGCATTGCATAGTCAAATTCATATATTCTATATGTAATGCCATTAACTCCATCACTGATATAATAAGAATGTAGACTTGTGTGATGCAAATAATTTTGATAGGGAGATGTAGAGGGGGGTAGGCCTATGGGGAACCACATTCTGAAAATCATCATGAGATTGCCATCCCGAGAACCCCATCCATGGTCTAAAGTTCATTGCATGAAGACATTGGAAAAAAAACAGCTTGATATAACCATTACTTACCATGTCGCAATACTAACATTTTAAAAACCAAAATGATTCATGCAAAAACCCAAGCTACCAACTGTTTTTGTTGGTTTCATATATGGATTCCTAAGGACACTTTCAAAGGATTTACCTTGTTCTCATGAAACAAACACAACCATCACTGCAACTGAATTAATGAAAAGACCCTCTAGCATTTTTTATATCTCAACGTGGAGTCTTTTTTATTCCTACTTCCACAAAAAATTATCTACACGTTGAATGGTGTACTTATTATATGTTGAATTTTACTAAGATCATATGTCAATACCACTTGTTGACGTGTCCAAATTGCTTGTAAAGCATGTAAGGGAGAATGCCTGATGGCAGGTCCCAATCAAACCTACTCTCATTTGAGGTAGAGTTTTTGACCAGTATGTGGGTCTGGTTTCCACTAAGAATTAAAATAAGAAAAAGGAGAAAAACAACAAACTATCCCCAAAATAATTCTAATTAACTCTAAATACAATCTAAAACAAAAGCAAACTAATAATCTAAATACTTCTAATCTATCATGTGCACGAGAAAAGCTAGTAGATGAATGGAGTTTAAAATGATATTTTTGATAGCAGAAATAGTTCATGGCAGCCAAGAATATGTTAAAACAAAAATATTGTAAATATTATCACAAATAGTTGTAAATAAGACTTGTAACATCATCCATGTACTTAGAAGAAATAAGACCTGTAACATCATCCATGTACTCATTCCAAAAATAATTTGGATCAGTGGTATCAGAGCAGGCTTATGTTGATCGTGTTTCAGTGCATGTCCCTGACGAGGTTCGAGTATAGCAAGTTGGGTCTCGAGTTTGTCTCTCTTAAGGAAAATTGCTCTCACACGCCCAAGAAACTCTCTATGGGGGAAGAAAAGAAAAATGATAGAGCAGAAGATTTTATTAACCTGTTGCTTGAGAAAGATCTCGCGTGACAAAGGGACGAAATGATGGAGAATTTTTCCCACATCCTTCAATTCCTGTTGATAGCAACATGCACATATTCATTAAATAGCCACTTTGGAGGAACCTCTCCCTTCAAGGTACAAGTTAATTTTGATATTCCCATATTTGAATTTCAGATAGATACAGATGCCTTAGAAAAATGGTTAAATATGATAGAAGATTATTTCTCTTTTCAGAATTTTTTTGACAGGGAAAAGATCACATTTGCACTCCTCAAGGCTCTCCCCCATGTCAAACATCGGTGGGAAACTTACTAGGAGAAAAGTTCCATAGAGGAATCTGGAATATATGGGCCGATCCCACTTGGGATTTGTTTGTGGATGTGATCAAGGAACAATACTACTATGTTGATAACTATGAATACCAATACATGAGATGGAACAAACTGCCACAAGAGAAGAGCCAAATAGTGTCAGATTTCACAGATACTTTCCATACCTTGCGCACCAAGCTAGGTATCAAAGACTTCTAGTCGCATCTGGCTCTGAAATACCATGGGGCTCTACATAGGTACATCCAAACCAAAATGGATTTCCTAAACATCTCATCACTGGGAGTTGCCTATCGATATGTTGTCAAAATCAAGCAGAAATTTAGGCACCAAAAAAATAGGAGTTCGGGTCTCCAAATTCGCAACAACCAATGCATGGTAAAAACGGCCCTAACTAACAACCTCTAGAAAACCAGTCCAAGACACAAGAAAAGAAGGGTAAAGGAAAGATGAAGAATGACACTAGGAAGTGGTGTGACTTCCACGAAATCCCCTGGCACAAAACTGATGAATGTCACTCGAAACAGTCATTGGTGGTCGAGGTCAAAGACAAGGAGCTGAACCCTGATTCAAAATATGATCCAGAAAAATATTTAAAACAAACAAATCATCGGCGCATACCCCATTGCTATTATTGCAACCGCAAAAATTCAGCCAGAAGAACCAGTAGATCCTGAAGAGGGGGAGTGCCTCTTCCATTCACAAATATGGGTGAAGGGGAACCCATTGCATTTCATTGTTTATAGCGACAGATAGAAGAACCTCATCTCAGTTGAGGTCATCAAATAGTTTGGTTTTTTGACAACACCACACACAAAACCATACAACATCGGGTGGCTTCACTAGGGACGAGATCTCCATGTCAGCCAACAGTGTCACCTGTACTATGGTATCCATCCCTTCAAGGAGCAGGGAGTGTGTGATGTTTCCCCTCTTGATGTCTGTGATGTTTTGGGCCAACCATATATGTGGCAATGTCATGTTGTTTAGGAGTCTCAACCTAGTAGTGTCATTATTACTCTGGGGGGTCATCTCTAAAGGACACCAGATGTAGTTTCGACTATTGTTCCACCAAAATAGTGTCGCAAGGCAATATATCATACTGCAAAATTTGCACTCTTCACAGTCTATTCAAAGGATGCATAGAAGGCCACTACAACCACTGCAGCCTCAACACTTTCTATCTAGTAGAAGTAGATTGCATAAGAGAAAGAAGATATTGTTTTTCACCTACAATGGTCCCTACACAATGCTCCGTCAAGCCCAGAGACAACAGGTTGGTAGAATAGATTCAACCCTGCCAACAACAGGTTCGTGACGGCCTTCCACGGACCAAGTAGTGCAATTTCTCCAACAAGGCACGCAACTCACCAAGATTCAAATTCAGAAAATGCTTTCCCCTCTTCCCTGGGAACTCAACGCAATGGAGACCATTTATTCCTAAGGGGGGAGGATTGATCTAGGTGGATATTGGTGGCCACCCACCTATTCCAAATTCCAACTGGCTCATCTTGACAATTTTTAGTTCAACATGTTTCTTTATAATGGGGACATTTCTTTTTAATTGTGGGTTATGCACTTACAGGGCTGTCCTAAATCCCTACACAGCATCCAGGTGGATATTGGTGGCCACCCACCTATTCCAACTGGCTTATTTTTTAAGTTTTCATGTTAGTACATCTTTTTGTACTTACGGGATCGTTTTGGGGCTCTAAACATTGTTTTCTTGGCTTGCCACAGTCAAACTGTAGACGAAATTAGAGTTTGATGGCATAATGTGTATTTCTCGAAAGACCTTTCCAACGGGAAATTCACATGCCTAAAACGGAGATCGTATGTAAAATTTACAACCCTGGGAAGTTAATGTACTAACTTACCCCAATGGGGCCCACATGACTTTTGTCTCTTCATCTCCTAGGGTTAGGTTTTTTGGATGTCTATGGTTTTGGCATTCATATTTATCATAAAAATTCCTTCAAAAATGAATTGTAATCATCTTCTTTCGAATGAGCATAGTCGTCACATCTCTTCTTGGAGATAAAGTTGCCACCATTCTAGCGAGTCTTGCACTCTGTATTTTTGCAGTCTCTGTACATTTCCTTCATTAATATAAATCATGTATTGTTGTATTTCTTTGTTTCTGGCAATTTTTTATGTTTATTTCCTTGTAATATATCTGCTTTCATTTCGTTCCAAAAATAATCCAGGTCAAGGTGACTTAGTCCTTGTAGATTCTCTTGTACTTCAAGGTTGGGTAACCTGATTATATATATCGGTATCTTGATCACTCTGCACCCTATTGTCAGTTGTTTTAATACCACAGTCTTTACTTCCTCTGTTATGCCTTCTTGGCCTGTATCGAGTCTTTGCACAAGTTCCAGTCATATTGTTTCCAATAATTGTTGCAACACCATACATTAGTCCTTCACCTTCATTTGTAGTTCTTCTTGTTTATTTTTTGGTCTCTTCGAAGACTTCCTCTATGTCATCCCTTATCTGATAGCAAATATTGTCCATGTCATTGTTTGTTAGTGTGTAGATGGTTGGTGTATTTTGGGCCTTTGTCTTCTTCCACGCATATGGACCTGTGCTTTGATCCTATCATTTACTCCTTGTCTTAGGTGGAGGTTTTGGAGGTTGGTCTATTGGTTTTGTTTTTGGTACATCCTCCATGTGATTTTCTTGATTGGTGTCCTCTTCCCCATTGTCTAAAGGTTTCGTATCTACATCTATGTGTTGTGTTACCTCGGTGTTCCCCTGTTGTGTTGTCATATCCCCTTGTGTTGGGACCTTCCAGTCTAGTTCACAATCTTGCATGATCAGTTGGATGTCTTCTTCAGCTATTTTGTATTTCATTTGGACCCACTCGTCCCTTGGATCCTTCTTGGCTTTTGATATACATGTGATGTATGTCTTCTTGGAACTCCACAACTGGTCCATATGCCTCCACCAACTGTGGTGACATGCGTGGTGCATTATGGATACTATTTTGAATCCTTTCAACATACAGAAAGAATTATATGTTGTTGTCTATTTGTCTCCTCTTGTTTGTTGAAAACCAAAAATTATGGTACTTTTCCACTATGCATGGCTTCCCTCTCAGCTATAAGAACTGTGCATCGTCCGGCTCTCCCCATGTTGTGAAGGAAGTCAAAATTAGGATCCATGGGCAGTGAAACGACATTCCCTTATATTGGGCTTCTGCGTAATCTAGTAGGAATTGGTTCAGTAAGAATGGTGCCCAATTCATTGTAGTGCCTTCTACACAATGTTCTGCCACAACTATTACCTACTCTAGTTGTAGTCTAGTTGGTTAGGATACTCGGCTCTCACCCGAGAGACTCGAGTTCAAGTCCCGGTAATGGAACCATTTGTTGGCGCACGTGCATAGGTAGGTCCAAGACCCTATAGACACTGGCCCTTTCAGCATCACCTGCATGCAAGTGAAGTCTCACCCGAGGTATCTTTATGGGAACTGTAGGAACCAAGATTCTGCAGTAATGAGGGAAATATTGGAACCCCGCTCTATCAAATCTACAGGATCCTCTCGTGCACTAGACCCTTATTACTCTGAATTTTCTACTTAGTTATATATGCACATGTATCCATAGTTATGTTATTTAGTGGTTAAACATACATACATGGTTACTGCACATTAATATATCATCATCAGTATTAAATATCAACATACAAACAACTTTAAAGATAAACATACATTCACATTACAGACATGAATTAACCTCTAAAAGAAAATTTATACACAGGGTTATCTTGGTTCACCCCACTCCGGGCTACTTCCACAACAAATCAACTTCTTTATTATATTTGAGTGTCTTGTTTGCACTCTACACCACAATGGATGCTTAGCATACTGTTTTCCTCATATCTGTAGCTTCTTTACAATGTTCTTCACTCTGAAACTCTCTTCATCTCTATCTATATATATCTATGTTTGGTCTCTCGGTCTTGCAATGCCCTTTACATACTTATACATTATGATCAAAGCCTTTTGACTCCTCATTGTGAGTTAGCTACAACTCATGCTCGGCCGGTGACAACTCATTATGAGTTGGATACAACTCATGCTTGACTGGTTTTCCTAGATTTTGCACTAGTTGTTCTTTCTTGTCCCCCTTCTTCTCCTCTTTCCTCTCTCTTCTTTCTTGAGCTTCTTAATATTCTTGATCTTCTTCTACCTTCTCCCTTCCTACACATTTTCCCTATGCCTCGTCTCTTCTCACTGTTCCATCCCCAAAATTGTCTTCCCAAAAAGCCTCAACAAGTGGTGACACACTGAAAGAACCAACTATCTATGTCAGTATAATTCAAGGGAATTTACTTCATATTTGAATGTTAAGTATAATCTCAAAAAACTGCATACTATTTTCCAATAATCATGGGTACCACATTGACACCAAATTTCTAAAATATATAACCCAATATTTCTAGTACTTGTAATCTAACACACCCTTTTCAAAGAGCCAATTAGTGACATAAATTATTTTACTAGATACACATGTCATATTGGCTTTGGTTCAACCATGGGTTTACACTTTTTATAACAAGTAAACATCTACATATGTGTGTTCCTCATCTCTCTTTTCCTGGCATTGCTTCACTTCCATCGATCATCCATAGCCCCAATGAAGTTTCCTTGGTACCATACAAGAATATCCCTACTACCATCAAGTTTACATAGCCCTGATGGGTTTACTTGTACTTCCCACACTATTAATAGTTCTTTAAACTTCCTTTTTATTTCAAAATATGCTCACCCTTTTAGATTTATATATAGATATGCATATGCACATAGGGTGTGAAGGAAGTTGGGTGATACGAGGGTTACTTTGATTTGTTGGGTAGATGTTATGCATTTGATTTTAACCCACTGGTCTCCCCAAGAAATGACGTTGTACTGGTCATATTATTGATATGAAGTGGATGTAGGAGCTCAAATAAAAGGGTGGATATGCACTTTCCTATACTTGTGGATTATCATGGTGTGCTCAGTAAGAACATGTGTTTCACTACAACTATCAGTCCGTACCCACATCTGAGAACTTCATGAATGTTCATTCAAATAGAGCAACATATGTATCTCACAACTTGTAAAAAAATTCTTCAGTATGTGACCAAAATTGGACCAGTCCCTCACTCAAACTTAAAGATTAATTCTCAAGGTAGACTAAGAAGTCAAATCATCTCAGAGAGCATACCAACATTCAAATTAAAATATGGAATCAATTTGTACATGATGAAAGAAAGTGCTAAAACTAAATATAAAACATGGAAAATAAAACTAAACTAAGAGAAGTCGGAAACTGAAAATGTTAGTTATCAAACTAAAATGAAATTGGCTGAAAAATAAGAAAAGAACCCAACATCAAGGAATAAATGTGTGGCAGCAACACAGTATGAGTGATAGGCATAAATGAATTGGAATGAAGGAAAATCTTTATTAAATAAACTTTTTACACAAGATATGACCCATCAAGATGGATATTTAGGACTAAGATATAACCTAGAAACCAAAATCAACCAAACTACATTGAGTAGTGATCAAGAAAATCAATATCTAACCAAGATTGTGTTCCAACAGATTTGATATTTTCTAGTGACAAAATTTTAGATTGTTGAAATGCCCAAAAGAATTGGATAAATTGAGGAATTCACCCCTTTGAGTTTATTTCCATGGTTAAGATATTAGTGAAATAATATTTTGAAGATGTCGTGTTTTAAACTCAAAAATTGCATTGATACTTTTCACCAAGATATTCATCGCCACTTTGATTATTGTTCCAAATCACCCAATGATTGTATCATGCATCCTTAATGGTATAAGAATATGAACTCACTGCCATGGTTGCTAAACTAAGCAAAGAAGGGGGTAAAAGTATGTACAAATTAAAATAAAGAAAGTGACTATACTAAACTAAGAGAAAAAATCACAAGCACACTTTTTTATTCATTATGGAAAGAATTATTCTTGAAATATAGGCTTGTAATCATGATGTACATCCTCAGAGAAGCATTTTCAATGAAGACTCAGAAGTAACCAAGAGTGAAAATTAGGCAAGATATGTCAACCATTCGAAATGAATCCCAATAGAAATATTCTCGGGGTAAAATTTTGAAAGAAAAAACAAGTAAGATGACGAGAATTGATAATCTAGTGAAAAAAATCACAACACAATCCTTTAATCCAATTGTCACATATAATTTCTCTTTCATTTAGTGAAGCATAAAAACAATTCTGGGAACCTAAAAAATGGGTTAATGGATAATTTTAGTCCAAAAAAAATTTTAAAAATTCAATTACATGAAACATTCCACAAACCCATAAGCTCTCAAGATTTATTGACACGAACAAGTCCTTTTCACAGTTGAAAATAACAAATTTTTCAACAACAGAAATTTCATTTGATACTCACCAAAACATCAATTTATATTTGTCATAAGATATATTATTAATCTGATAGATTTAAATGATTCAATCTGATGAGGCAAAGAGGATATATTATAGTTTTGGAGGTCATAAAAAATAATCATGAAAATGACTCCAAATATCAACTAGATCATAAACCAATGTGGGAATACATGAATGAGAATATATTTCTAATTGGTTGTTGAGTTTTTGACAATCTTGGTTGATTGATTGAAAATTTTGCAAAGGAATCTAAGTATCGAAGTTTAGATTAACACTTCCCTAAGTTGGTTTCATTTCGAGAGAAAAATCCTGAGTTGTTGGTTGCATAAGCCATTTCCCATCCTACATAAAAAAAAATACGATGTTATGATCAACTATTAGACAATTGGGAAAAAATATTCCTCTAAATAACTAACTTATTATAATGAAATTATACTAAAAAAGAAAAATAAATACCAATATTAAAAATAATCCTAAGAAAATCCTTCTAAGCTTTTCTAAACTTGAACTATATTGGTTGACACAAAAATCATGTAAAAGAATAACGCCATTACAGTCATTCAAGTGTTTGTCTTCCATTCTTTTAGCCAAATATCACATCCTTCATCTTGAGAAATAAGCATTATGTTTTTCCCACAATATTCCCTTCGATATGATACTTAGTGTCATTGATGGTTGTAATATTTGAATCCCTGGAAACAACGTCTTGTTCCTGAAATCATAATCAATCAAATTAAACAAACATAACCATAATACTTCAATTCTATCTATATTCTAAAGATACCAATACACCTACAAACCTTTGTCATGCTTAAAAGATGAATAAGAATATGATTCAACAAATCCTCAACATTGTACACAAAGGTTTGTGTTTCCTCTTTTCATTAATGATAATAATGTGAAACATCCATATGATTATATTCAACCTTATGTGAGGCAAGAGGAAATCACGATGTAAATGGGAGAAATAAAGACACTCTAGAAAGGTTTAAGTAATCTTAGATCACATCCTATATGAATTTACTCCCCCATCATAAATGAAAGATATAATCAGAAATCAATATTGAATGAAGTGATTAAGATCTGATTTCTAATAAGTAATAAGTTGGTGTTTCTCATGATGGGAAAATCCATAAGATTGATATCATAAATTTTCTAAGAATGATCCATGTTGAGAAACTAAAAATTTCACTTCATTGAGCTTACATATCACGTAGAATATGAAGAAATGAAATGTCGATGAGTGTGTGACCTGTCTCTCTACTGGATAGGTTTTCCCATCCAAAATAACTAAACATATAATTTAGAAAATGAAATCATTAAGCTCATGAGTAAGAGAGATCAAATAAAAAAATATTCCAACATGTCTCAAACATGCTCATTTTTCCAAGTTATGAATAAACTAAGTTTTGGTTCAAGGAATGTTGAAGAGTATGAATCCCAATAGGTGATGACTTACAACCCATCAAATTTAGATACCATGGTTAAAGTAGACATATATGTTGAAAACATGAAATTTAGAATCTTAGAAGTTGCATTGAGATTTACCACTGAGGTGTTTATAACTCCCAAGAATTTGAATGATTTCAAAATTGAAATAAGTGGATAGCACTAATCCATGATAAAAATAAGATCACTCAATCATGTAACTAGAATAAGCTACTTAAGATCAACAAATCCAAGGGATGAAAAGATACTTTCCAAGAAAAGACTAGGTCTGAAATATCCTTTGTTGTTGTGTATAAGAGGAAATTTGAATTAAGCAAGTTGTAAGATTAATAACTAAATTCATCCTTGAAAAACTAACTGAATAAAGCATAAGATATGTGAATCCCAAAAATTAAAACTAAGGGTGTTGAAAGAAAATAACTGAAAAGAAATCATCCAAGCTCGCTATGCTACGAAAAGTCCATACAGAAAATTATGTTGGCTAAAAGTAACCAAATAAAACAGTGAATGGGTAAGCAACCATTTGGATAACTCCAAACCCAAAAATAATCATCCAAATAAATTACAAGGAATTTGAATGGCTTTAATTTTATATGGGAAGAAATTAACACTCAAAATTTCAATTCATTGTGTATGGAACAACAAGATCAACACTCTAAAGAAATACAATCAAGCAAAATATTCAAAAACAATCATCCAAATATAAAGATGGAATAAATATGAGTGCTCATTTTCACCACAAGAGGGACTAAATAGTATTATTTATTTAAAATAACTCACTTGTAAGACAACAAAATGTTTGAAAAAAAAGGTTTGACATGGTGAACAATGAATAGAATCAAGGATATGAAAATTATCCCAACACATAGAAAGTTTTAAGAATGAAACAAAATATTTTTTCCTATATCATAAGACAAATTTTTATTTAAAGATCCATTCAAGGGGGGAAATGATCATGCAAGCCTTCTATTTCTTTCCACCTCTACGGAGAAATCCATTTATTGTTCAACCAACAGTAATAGAAGAAAAGGGAACAATAAACTTAATACAAAGCTAGAAAGCTAAGATAATACTATGCAAAGAAAATACATTAGACTATTCTACCCTATTCTTATCCTACGCTAAAATGGATAAAAAATAATGAACTAAGTGAATTCATAATTCCAATGTAGCCAACCATGTAATTCCAAGCCTACAGAAACATGTTCATCATACAATATTAGTAGAAAAACTTAGAGTAGAATAGACTAAAAATAGGAAAAATAAAAACATATATCCACATATTAAATATGTGATAGTAATCATTCATGGGAACATTAACTAAATAATATTCCTCCAACCATGCTTTAATTTTATCATAAAATCTATCATGTCTGACATAGAATTGATGGAGGGAGTTCACGGGAAAGTAGCATACCAAATCAGAAGCATGTATAAAATTTGTATGAAGTGTTGATACCGAGAGGGGGATGAATCAGTGTCAACTACAATTTAAAAAAAAATCAACTTATAATTAAACCATTCAATTATATTCACTAAGAAATGAACAATAGTATAAGAGTTACACCAATACACCACAATACACCATGCACAATATATGAGAAATAATCAATAATTATTGTTCAAGGGAAGTAATGACTTCCAAAGGTAGCTCTAGCTTACAAATATAAAGGGAGGGATAAACCTCCAAAAGGAAGATACAATCCTCCAATATCAAGAGAGGGTTGACCTCTCCATCCTTTCCCCTTCCTTCCACCCAAGAATATATGAGAGATAATAAAATTTTACATTAAATCATCACCATCAACCAACCATCACATAAAACCCAATAATGCTTCATGATACTTCTTCAACTTCTACAATTCTTCAATTCTTGGAATAATCTGATCCTGTGATAATATTACTCAATGTATTCTCTGAAACTCCTCCAATTTTCACTCCTTGAATCCTCCCCAAAAACAAGCTATAGAGAGAATGGTAGACCTTATTCAGTTATGGTTTATTCAGGAGAGCGAACTTGTATAGAATGAATCGAGCTCAATATTTAACATCTGATTTTGAAAATCACACACAAGAAAATACAAACCGTACTCTTTCCAATGAAATTTTTCTTATTTCATTTGTATTCTCTATGAAGAATTTATGATTTTTTTACCCAGAACACCTGTTTATGACTAGCTTCGGGACTAGTCAAAAACCCTATCTTCCACGGAGTGCATCTCCAAAATTATAGCAAATATAGAGTTGAAATTTTTACCATAGATACCTATATATTTCTTCTCAATACCATATCAATTTCACCACCTGAATCATTCTAGAAAAAAATTTATGGCAAAAATGGTAAGATGACCTGTAAATAACATACCTTAGAACACATCACCAAAAGACGTCATCTTCCCTTGAAATCCGGCCTTATTTACTTTAGATTTCCTCTTAAATTCGACTTGTGTATATAAAATGAATGTATAATGATATTTATTTATACCCTTTATGTCACTTCCTTTTAACATTAGGGCCGACCTGACACTTTCTTATTTTGTAATTTTTTTCTTTAATTATCTTCAGGGTCAACCTATACTTCCTTCTTCAATTCACTTTGTCATCTTCAAAAATTCATTTCTCCTCAACCATGACGATCCATGTGATGTGTCACCTACCACCGAAAAAAAACACAATGTATACTATCCATCCATGGGTGTTTTGTATGCATGTGCATTGTCCTTCATGTCCAAATATCTTCATCAATCTTGTGGTCCAAAACCAATGACTAGGGTTGACATCAATGACAACAACCAATATTCCAACAATCTCCCCCTTTGTCATTGATGAAAACACTCATGCTCCCCCTATCATCATGATCCCAATTTCTCTCCCCCTTTGACATCAATGGCAAAGGGTAGGGATGCTCCCCCTAAGTTTAATGGGAAAAGATAACTCTCTTCTTTGGGGTTGCTCCCCCTAAACATATAGCACTTAATAACACTTCATTTTTTGGTCTCTTTCTTCCTTGGAGATTTTTCGTGAATTTAGGACGTATATGTTACTTGGTCTTCTTGTTGCATTTGCAACCAATCTTCCTGAACCTTCTTCTTTGATTTTGCATATTTGTGAGTCAAACATGAGAGTATATCTTTGATCACACATTTTACTAACACTGAGTAGATTATGATTCAAGTCTTCAACCAATAGGACATTCTTTGCTTTTACATTTTTTCTTCCAAGCTCTACTACACCTTTTCCAATTATTTTGGCAGATGAGTCATCTCCAAATGCAACATTTCCACCTTTTTTCTTCAAACTGATGAATTTGTCTTGATCCCCGGTCATGTGTGAAGACCATCCACTGTCTACATACCATTCATCTTCTTCTTTACATTCTTCAGTGGTCAATGTTATTCGAAAATATTCATTGTTTGGAATCTCTTTCCTTCTCCATACTGTGGTTGGCATAGGGACATCTTCATTCATATATCTGCAATCTCGTGCTTTGTGACCAATATAATTACATTTGTAGCATACAATATTTTTGTCCATCAATGGGGAAAATGAATTATAAATTTTGTTGACAAATCCACGTTTATTTCCATATCTTCTATTTACACCATTCATGTTTCTTGCATAGTTGTTCCTTTTAATGATTCTACAATTAATTGCCTTATGTCCAAAAATTTAGCAAGTATAACAATGACCAAGAAAGAAATTTTGATACCTGGGAGTAAGTGACCTTGTTTGTGATGTAGTCCATATGGGTTCATGATCTACTCTTCTATAGTTTCCTTCATACTAATTGAAGCTTCTATGATTCTTGAAGGTAGGAGGTCTTCTTGGATATCCATCTCTTTTGTAATCATTCCTTCTTTCTAGTATCCTGGTACACTTCATCAACTATCTGTGTAGCTCTTTCTTCAACCTTCTTGTTGGTATTTGAATCTTCTTTGTATGAAGTTTCACCCATGCATCCAAGATGTGTTAAGTCTTTTGGCACTTGAGATTTTCTTAATCTCTTCCTCAATGAGATGACTTCTTATTCAATTTTCTCACAATCTTCTTATTTCTTCATCAATTGGTCATTCTTTATTTCTCCTATTATTCTTGCTTCTTCGAGTAGTGTTTTCAAGAAAATGGTTTCTTCTCTTAGTTTCTCAAAGTATTCTAATTGTTTCTTCAATCTTACAACTATATTTTCACACCTACCCAATTCACTTGTTAGTTTTCTTTGTGTGTCTTTGAGCTTACTATTTTCAATCTCAACATGCTTCAATTTTTTAAGATTCTCATCTTTTTGTTGAATCATTTCTGCTTCATGATTTTCTTCTTCTTCATTGAAATTTTCTTCTTTAGTGTCATCTCTTTCAATCCTTGGATGAGGACATTCAAATTCAACATGTCCTACTCCTTCACAATTAAAGCAAAAGAATTGACCTCTATTTGCTTCTTTGAAATCTGAGATGTTGTAATTTGCTTCAACTTCTTCTTCTTCTGCTGCTTCTTCCCTTGCATAAAGGTGTTGTAGCTTGTCCCAAAGATCTTTTGTTGATGCACATGATCCCACCTTGGATATTACTGAATTTATCAATCCATCCAAGATGGTATCTATTGCCAATTTGTTGTTCCTTTTTGCTTCCTTCTGAGCTGCAGTCTTTGGTTTCTTCAAAGCATTGTATCCTGAAGCAACTGAGAACCAAACATATACCCCAAGATATTTCAAGTAAGTTTCCATTCTATTACTCCAATATTCAAAATTGCTTCCATCAAATGGTGGAATCCCATTTGGAATGTTGTCTTCCATTTCTGCTTAGGATCTTCCTTCCAGTGGTTAAACTGTACTGAAGGTAACCCGCTCTTATACCAATTGTTGATACTGAGAGGGGGGTGAATCAGTGTCAAATACAATTTAAAAAAAAAATCAACTTATACTTAATCCATTCAATTATATCCATTGAGAAATGAACAATAGTATAAGAGTTACACCAATACACCACAATACACCATGCACAATATATGAGAAATAATCAATAATTATTGTTCAAGGGAAGTAATGACTTCCAAAGGTAGCTCCAGCTTCCAAATATAAAGGGAGGGATAAACCTCCAAAAGGAAGATACAATCCTCCAATATCAAGAGAGGTTTGACCTCTATATCCTTACCCCTTCCTTCCACCCAAGAATATATGAGAGATAATAAAACTTTACATTAAATCATCACCATCAACCAACCATCACATAGAACTTGATAATGCTTCATGATACTTCTTAAACTTCTGCAATTCTTCAATTATTGGAAGAATCTAAACCTGTAGATAATATTATTCAATGTATTCTCTGAAACACCTCCAAGTTTCACTCCTTGAATCCTCCCCAAAAATAAGTTATAGAGAGAATGGTAGACCTTATTCAATTATGGTTTATTCAGGAGAGTGAACTTACATAGAATGCCTCGAGCTCAATATTTAACATCCAATTTTGAAACTTGCAGACAAGAAACTATAGACTTTACTCTTTCCAATGAAATTTTTCTTACTTCATTTGGATTCTCTATGAATAAGTTATGACTATTTTACCTAGAACACCTGTTTATGACTAGCTTCTGGACTAGTCAAAAACCCTATCTTCCACAGAGTGTATCTCCAATATTATAGAAAATATAAAGATGAAATTTTTACCATAGGTACCTAGATAAGTATTCTCAATACCATATCAATTTCACCATCTAAATCGTTCTAGAAAAACTTTTATAGAGAAAATGGTAAGATGACCTGTAAATAACATACCTTAGAACACATCACCAAAAGACTTCATCGTCCCTTGAAATCCGGCCTTCTTTACTTCCGATTTCCTCTGAAATTCGACTTGTATATATAAAATGAATGTATAATGATATGTATTTATACCCTTTATGTCACTTCCTTTTAACATTAGGGCCGACCTGACACTTTCTCATTTTGTAATTCTTTTCTTTAATTATCTTCAGGGCCAACTTGTACTTCCTTCTTCAATTCACTTTGTCATCTTCAAAAATTCATTTCTCCTCAACCATGAGGATCCACATGATGTGTCACTATTGTGGTGTGAAATCCCCCTACGGACTAGCAAATAGGGTTATATTATGCATGCAGATATGAACAAAAGAAACCTACTTTCTACCTCTGTCCCCAAACCTAATCCCCATTTCTTTTCAGCAAATACATGGTTGGACCAACATACCTTATTCTGAATGGTAGATGTTGATCCTTCTTCACACTTGATCACTTGTTATCAGCTCTCCTCCCAAGGCTGACCTGCATACAAAACAAGCAACAAACTACACATGCATTTTACCTACAGACTAATGGGTTAGAGATTCAAACATATATTTACTGAACTATGAAGAACTCATATAGTGGAACGGGAAAAGCATTTCTTTATTATTAACTTTAATGAATCAACTTACAATGTTGAGACTGGCCACTGCTTCGTGAATCATGATCCTAGGCTCCTCTTCAAATGTCCTCCAACTTCTTTGCTTTGTATCTCTCTTTGCACAAGGATGGCTAAAGGGTTGGGACAATGGGAATATGCAATTGGGTAGAGTTTCTTTACTCTTATTCTCTTATTCCAAATGGAACCCCTAACCCTTCTTTTATAGGCTAGAAGAAGCTAGGTATTTGGACGAACCCTTGGCCATGCATGGGGGGGAGTTTCAGTTAACTCACCCAAAGTTGTGTGTTGCGTCGGAAAATTTCCTTTTTTTCGTGCTTTTGTCGGTCCATGCGGGCTGTTTTAGGTCAGCTAGCATGTACACGCATGCAGTAATGGAGTAGGGTGTGTAGGCCCTTATAAAAGAGGTTTTCTAAAAAGTTGTTCAGCAGTGCTTTGGCAAAGAAGGGATCTGAAATGGCTTGATGCCAGGTAAGCATGTATGGTGCAAATTAGGGTTATAACATATGCCCCCTAATGTGTGAGGTCAGAAGAGCATCTGATGGCCGAAATACATTACCAATTTTTACTGATGTGTCGAAAAAGTGAGCCCAGGGACCAGGAACCGGGAGGCTCTGTCTGAAAAATAACAAATGTCTCACTGACGAGGGCATACCCATGCTTGGGATAAAATAGAATCATGGCTACCAATAAAATACATTGTAGATCCATGTCAAATAACTATATAAAGTGTAGCCGCGAACAATACACAGCGGAGCTACATCTCGAAATCAAAAAGATATACATATAGAGTATCCATCTTCTAGAAGCTGATACGGCCTGATGGTTGGAGACGAGATCTTCAGAGCTCGAGCAACAAATTCAAAATATTCAAAACTCAAGGTAGGAGTGTAATATGAGTGTACAACTTCACTACCTAGAGGTCGTCGATGGCTCGTTGGTCATGGACTAGATAATATTGATGATCAAACTGAAAGCTTCATTGATTTCGAACAAGGACTTGATTGGACATTCAGGATGGTCAGATATGAGGGAAAGAGACAAATTGCAGAGGGGTCGAATAAAGCTTGGTAGAAACTTCCCTTGGACAACAACACGACAAATGATGAGACTTAGGCAGCATGGCATTAAACATAAGTTTACAAAGAAGGAGGCAACGCAAACTCTCCATATGTTTGGAAGAATAACCAAACGACGGAGGACACAACTCTATGTAGCGAGAACAGCTTCCTAAGGTCATACTACATCCCATAGTTTGACGAACAAACGGAAAGATGTGCTTTATCCAAGGGCGACTCATTATGCTGCCAATAAAGAATTTACTTTTCCCTTCCTCTTTTTGGGGTATATTTGATTTTTTTTTGTCTTTTTCAATAATTTTGTGAAAAGGAATAAAGGAATGTTACATTACAATTGAGTAACTAGTGTTACAAACATACAAGTTCAAGGCGCAAGGACAATACTGATGTTCAGAATAATGGTACTTGGGGAAAATCCTTCGGGGGCCAAGGGTGTTAAAACGCAGAAGCAAAGTGCTACAAGGCTGGCGTATAAGGTATGAAAATGTGGTTAACAAAACGCACAATGGTAAAGTCCTTTGATGTAAGTTTAACAATCCCAGAGAAGGTAAGCTCGGTGGTTTTTCATATTTAGAGAGTCTAAAAAAACATAAAAAGAGACTTCATTGGGGTACCTTTTTCGAAGATAGTCTAGTCAGTTCGAAAAAGATGTAAACTAGCATCGACAAGATGTCTATTCAAAACCATTTTAACGTGTGAGAAAGACAAGATCACTCAGCCATTTTTTCATTTTTAAGGAGTCTGAAAAAAGATTAACTATGGACTCTGTCAGGAATGTTCTTCTAGACCAGTTTAATGAGTGTGAAAGAATAAGGTCACTCGACGATCTTTTCAATTTAGGGAGTCTGAAAAGAGCTTAACTATGGAATCTGTGGGGGTTCATTTTTCGTAAGTTTTAGTCCCTTAGGCCCCAAAAACGGATAAAATTATACCTGAGAGTACTCTTCTAAAGAACTGAAGTTCCATAGAGTATACCTATGTTCGTACAGTTGACCATCTGGACTGAAAAAGGGGTAAACTACTGCCGGACAGACGTGACTTCAAATTTTAGTTTAACGAGCATGAAAGGCCATAAGATTGCTTGGAAATCTTTTCATGTTTAGAGGGTCTGAAAAGGGCTTAAAAGAAGACTCGTTATATCTTTTGGGAGTCCTGGGGGTGAGGTCAAGAGCGAAAAGGAATCATGCAAATGAGGCTCGAACTCGTAATCAGGAAAAACTACAAGGACTCCCAAGCCTACAATGATTAAAGACAACATAGATACCATAATGCAACCAGGATCTACCTAGGGCATCCATGTTCTAGTAAGCTCTACCACCAAGTTGTGACACTTATAAAGAAGTTATGATGGTTCTGTGTCACAACCTGATGGGATCGATCCTATGGAAAAGGAAAAATACAACGAGATACAAAAGTCAGGGTAGAAACCTAACCTATATGCTCAAGTTGATCCTCGGAAAAAAAAATTCACGGACCGTCAAAAATTACCCAAGACTCCAAAAAAATGTCCCAATTATGTGTTCGTTATTTTTTGAGAGAGCTCCAAGATTTAGTCCTCGAGTAGTGGTACGAGGACATCGGGCCTCTCTTCCTACTTTGTGTAGATGGGCAGTATTACTGCTGCGACAGGGTGGTGGAAGGACCAATGAGTCCTTCGATGATAACTTCTTCGTGTGGTTGTCGCAACAGATCCCAGTTATAGAGGATTACCCCTATGTCAAGATTGTTTTCTCGAGAGACCCTAAGATACTAGTATCTCCTAAGATACTAGTATCTCCTAGTGAGGAGCGAGGGGAGATGGGTAAGTCTCCACCTTTGTAGTTTTTTTTTGTGTTAAACATATGTAATTTTTATGTTGTTTTCTTATATATATCATTTTTTTGTTATACCAGAGTATTTGACGGATATGTGTTCATTGTGTGCAGATGTGGGACCAGTGCGACCCACTGACTATGCGAGGAACAGGTGTCATCCTCAGCCAGGGGCTGCTCCTGCCGCCGCAGGGGGACCAGTAGTAGCAGGAGATCTTCCAGCCGGGGAGGCTAAGAGGGTATTGAGACGAGTCAAGCAGAACTTTACTGCACTCACTCGCACGGTCCTGATGGTAGATATTGAGGACCTTCCACCATCTATGCAGCCTCATGTACTAGGGGCACCATGGACATGGGTATGGTTGTTTCGGCATTTAGCCAACACTGTGGATCAATATAACATGGCCCACAGGCCTTGACTTTAGCTAGGCATTATTACATGCCACGTGCACTACTTGTATATGTTTTTTGAGGGCATAAGCCCCGTGACTCATTATTGGTCATATTTTTGAGGCACTTGCATCCATCTATGTACTATGGTTACGTTATGATATTATATATGGTTTTGTTTTTTTTGTCTTTTGTGTCTTATGGATCATGTGTGAAAAAAATGTATTTACATGTTTATGTGAATGTTCTTTCATATGTGTGCAAGATGCCAATCTAAAATTTGATTAGCTAGAGTATCTGTAACTTGGTTTAATCTCCTAGCAACATGAAAATATGTAATATAATCAAAGTTTTGTTCTAAAAGACGTACCCTAAGGAATTATCGGTGTAAAGTTGGATCATGAACCCGGTATACTCTGTTTAACTGAGACACAACCAGTTGAGCGTCAAGATAGACCCAGAGATGAGAGATACCCAATGACAAAGCGTCACGAAGCAAATCAATAACTACACTATACTCGGCGAAATTATTTGTGGTGTCACCTAAGCATATACCTCTGAAAGATAATAACTGGCCTTGAGGTGTAAAGATTACCCAAGCTGCGGAGGAAAACCTCCAAGTGTGCCGACTAGCACCGTCTGCATACCCAACGAACACCTCAGAATCACTTGACATCTGCCACAGTGATGAAAGATAACATCAACAACACGTCCATAACACTAAAATAAACTAAAAAGTAATAGTACAAAGACTATACATATGTTACAAAAAGTTACCCATAGTGACCTGCCTATGAGTAATACTTCTTGAGGTAGAGCCCATTTCTAGGTTCTGCCAAAGCATTCCCTTCAAAGTCAACTAGATGATAAGCGTCCTTTTTTAAAACCTATTTTATGATGAAAGGTCCGAACCACATGGGTTTGAATTTTCCTGCCCCTAGGGGGTCCTTATCTTGGTCATAGACCAGGACAAGGTCGCCTTCAGAGAAAATCCGAGGACGAACGGGCCTATCATATTGACACTTGTCCTTATGTTTGTGAGCATCATTGGCCAGGTGTTGATGAGCAAAATTGACCGTCCGTCAACTGGGAGAGTGGAACCGGTCCGGGGTTGTCTAAATAACCCAAGTCGTTTGGAATGGACCACCCTGACGAGTTTAACGGCTCCGTTGGACGCTCTAAGGTCTTCTATGAATACCAAAGAGAGAATTGATCTGAGCTAAGTAATCTAAACAAACTAAACTAAATAAGACTAATAAAACAAACTAATATTAAACTAAAACTAAATATAACTATTCTACCTATTATATACAATCCACTAATTACTATTGTAATAACTCAAATCAACTATCTGATTATCAGCTGCAATATTACTTATTCACAAATGTACACTATAAACAATCAACAGATTTAATTAAAACCTGTAAAACTCATGCATTTTCTGCCCTAAGACAGCCAAGGATCTCTTTTTTATTTTTATATTTTATGAAAAAGAAATAAACATTACTGAAATTAAACAATCTAATATTGTAACATCCCGCTCTGGTGCATTGAGAACACTTATTATTTGAGGACACTTGCTCACAAGTGATCTGGACTTTTATGATGTTAGACCATTTATACTTGATTATGATGCGATTGACAGATGACATGATGTGTTACTATTTGATGTAGACAGGTTCTATTGACTCAGTTTTATTGAGTGTGCAGGGTTTTTGACCTTGAGGATGCACAGGCATCGGTAGAACCCTCTTGGACTCCGGACTGAGTCAGGGAGTGTGCTTTTGGTGATATGTTTACTTGATGTTTCATTCGATTTGATGATTTGTTGTTGACATTTCTAACATGATTATTGTTGATGCAGGTTAACGATAGCTTGCCGACCAAACTCACATATGGAGTAAAGGGGCCACACACGATTTGCAGAGAGGTTGAGGGAGAGGGGTGGACAACAGCCCTGCCACCGCCTGCTAGCACTCCCGCCGTGGCTCGAACTGTAGGTTAACTATTACCTAGTTCGAGAGGACCCACGATGTCATGAGGGCCGACTGCGACAGTCGCTCATGATGATTCTAAGGGGCGCGCAATAAGG
>ML783600.1:231289-274125 GCA_009831015.1 Picea engelmannii
TAAGCCAAAAGCCATGAAATCATAAGGATCACATTATATAAAAACCTTTAATCCACCATGACCCTTATATAATCAAGTATAAATCATAAATTTGCATGCTCAAAGCCTTGTCAATTAAATCAAAGTCAAGTTGCGCAATCAGAACGATAATATGCAAATGGACATAGTTTTTGAAAATAAACCAAAGGTAAGTACCAATCAGCATATCAATGAGTAGATCATGACAATTCAAATAACAATGGAGGATTTTTCACGTTTTCAGTTGTGAAAACTAAATTAAAACCAATTTGCAAACGTCGCATGAAATGAAAACATCGTCTCTTTGCAAGATGCGACAGAAATTTGAAGTTCAAGAGACATAGGTGTAGGCAGCTTTTAGGGCAATTGAAAAAATTGAATTGGATGCCAACAATGGAAACACACTGGGAGAAGCAGTTATCTCTGTCGAAAGAAACAAATTCAGATTAGGATAGCAAAGAAAAATTCAACTCAAAAACAACAACCAGAAAATCGTACAAACATCATCATTTACTATCTTTTCCAGTGATGTTTTAAAAGATGCAAACTAATAACATTCTTAAGATCAGTAAGCCACGATTTTTATGATAAAATCTTCAATACTGTTGGCATGGCCACTACTGCCAGCAGGCGTCCATAGCCTCGACAGGGTTGCCATTTAACCCACTCGGATGTCTGTATCCTATCAAGAAGTTCCAGATCAGAATAAAGAACTTTAAAAGAGGTTTCTTATATATTTTTTTTATTTACAGATTTTCATTTACCCGACATTGTTTCACTGCCAGCAGGCCTGTTCAGTACCCCGGCGAAGTTGTCTTAGCGCCATGCTTGCATTTACCCGCTACCAGCGGACCTGTTCAGTATCCCGACGGGTTTACAAGCACTTCCCACAGCTCGTATTGACATTTTTATTTTATTTTTCTTTTGTATATAGCTGAGCAGGGTGACACATGAAAAATCTTGGTATTTTAACATATTTTTTTAGGCCTCATCAGAATTTTTTTAACACCGTCCTTTATTCAGTCCCAGAAATGTTTTATTTCTAAAACAACTTGCTATGACAGGGAGACATCCTTTTGAGTCATTCCTTTATGCAAAAGGGACAGCGTAAAAAGATAAAGATAATCATGACAAACTTTGCTTAGAGATTGAAATCAGTAAACTTCTTTCAAACAACAAAATTTTCCAACATAAATATCAATTTGAGAAATATATCATTGATGTTCGTGCAATTTTTCAGAAGTCATTTCAGCGAAGAGATTTTTCTATGGTCTTAGTCTGAATAGCTCAGTGCACAGGCATGCATATCTTTCAAAAACACAAAAACTGATCATTCAAATCAAAACCAAAAAATGAAACAAACGAAAAGAATGCAAACAAAAGAAATATTTACATAATATACAAGGGTAGTAATCAAGCAAAGTATCTTTTCATGGCTTGGCCATTCACCGGATAGGTTTCAAGTTACCCTTCAAGATTCTGCAATCCAAAGGAACTAGGACCCAACTTTTCAACAATCAAAAATGGCCCAAGCCACAAATTTTGAAACTTGGTATGCTCACCCTTCCCTTCGTGTGGTTTGTCCCACTTTAAGACGAGATCGCCTACTTCAAAATTCCTATCAGAAGCAGAATTAGAATCGAACCAGCTTTTAATCAGTTGTTGATGTTGATCTAACTTACGCTTAGCTTGGGTTCTTACTTCTTCTAACTTCATCAAAGCGTTAATACGACTTTCTAAAGGGGGACAATCTTCTTCTTGAACTTTTTGTGACAATTGAAGCGAAGGAAGAAGAATGTGAGGTGGCATAATGGCTTCTCTGCCATAAACTAGAAAAAAGGGAGAGTTACCTATAGCATCTTTGGGTGTTACCCTATCATCCCACAGTGCATTCAACAGTGCGTTGTGCCAGTTCTTGTGATTTTCAACCACGGTTCTATTGATAATTTTGATCAAGTTCTTGTTTGTTGATTATGCTAAGCCATTGCCCTGGGGGTAGTAACTAGCGGAATACTTAAGCTTTATTCCTTTCTCTAAGGTGAACTCACTCATCTCAAGAGAAGAAAAGTATGAAGCGTTGTCAAAGACTAGACAATCAGGGATACCAAAACGAGTGATGATATTCGAGTTTAGAAAAGCGATCACCTGACTTGTGTTAACAGTTCTCAGCGCGGCAGCTTCAGACCATCGAGTAAATTAATCAGTGGTTGTCACAATATACTTGTGTTGTTGTGAGGATGAAGGGTTAATAGGACCTATGATATCAAGGCCCCATTACTGGAAAGGAGAATCGACTGAAACGGGTTGCAAGGGGAAGGCTGGTTTTTGCAATCGCCCCGACGCTTTCTGACAAATGATACATTTACGGCACAAGGTGTGGGCGTCCCTAAAAAGTGTTGGCCAGTAGTAACCAGCTCTTAAAACCTTATGGGAAGTGGTATCGCCACCGAAGTGACCACCAGCTTCTCCTGTATGCAACTCAAGCAAGACTCTTTCTGCTTCGTCCTTTTCAAGACAACGCATCAGTACGCCGTCGAAATTCTGATGAAACAGTATACCGTTAATTAAATGAAAGGAGGCAGACTTTAGTCTCAACGCTCTTCTCTTGGCAGGGTCGAGGTGACGGGGTGCTGATCCATGTTGAAGACAGTGTCTAATGTCGTCGTACCAAGGACTTACGAGGTTTTGTGTACAACAAATCAAACTTTGATCACATTGTTCTAGGTCTGACGCATCACTATCTTCTCGTTGTTCAGTTTCTGAATCAACTACCAACTTACACAACCCTTGGCCTCTCACAATCTGTTTTTGATTAAGCCTCTGAAAGCAATGTCCATTGCTCTCTGAAAGGTAGCACCGGCATTAATCAATCCAAAAGGCATTTTGTGATAAGCATAAGTGCCCCACGGGGTACAGAAGGTAGTTTTTAGTTGGTCTGGYAGAGACATCAAGACTTGGTTGTATCCAGAGAAACCATCTAGTAAGGATAGCCTCTCAGAACCAGATACTTGTTGAAGAATCTGTTCCATGGGAGGGACAGGATAATTATCTTTATCAGACGCTTTGTTGAGGTTTCGGAAATCGACACATAGTCGAATTTCCCCGTTTTTCTTCCGCACTGGAACGAGGTTGGATACCCATTGAGTGTGTCTAACGGGAAAAATTATTTTAGCACTTAGGAGTTTATTCAATTCTTTTTGTACGGCCGGTTCTAGTTTAGGATGCATTTTCCTCAGTTTTTGTTGGAAGGGTAAGGTTTGGGGCTTCATCGGGATGACATGCTGTATAATATTAGGATCGAATGTTTTAAGATCATCGTAAGTCCAAGCAAAGACATCCCTGAATTCTTTAAACAATTTAACAAAAGCAGCTTTTTCTTGTCTAGAACATCCCAAGCCTAAGTTGATACACTGAGGATTTTCACTAGTTCCTAAATTGACTTTTTCGTAAGACAATGAGGAACTGTTGGTTTTACAATTGACCGTCTTTTTAAATTTATCTTCAAAATCATAAAACTTTTCTAGTCTAACAACATATTTGGCTATGAGATTTACCATGTCCAATAGAGCTTCAGGAGATTTTGGACTAGGTATTACCGTAAAGTCGTGTAAATTGTCATCGTGTGTTTGTTCATCTATCACAGCACCTTGAAAGGTTTCTTCCATGTGCAGAAATTTAATGATCTGCTGATCATCGTCAAATACTCTCCAGTTTGTGATATTGTCAGGAACAGATGGTCAAAACAATAGCTCGACAGAGAATGCGTTCGGAGATAAGCCTTCTGCAGGAAGAAGTTTAGAAGCAACATTAGCGAGTAGATCTGCTTCAGAATTATTTAATCTAGGAATGGAATTTATATTAAAAGCGGAAAATTTGTTCATTAAACTCCATACCTCAGACTGGTAACATTTGAGATGCGGGAAAAGACAATGTATAGAATTTCTCACCTGCCTGACCACTATCTCAGAGTCGCCGAATACAATTAGATTTTGAATGTGCATGTCCAAAGCTTTTATGAGACCTTGCAATAAAGCCTCATATTCTGCAATATTATTAGTACATTCAAATTCTAATCTACAAGCCAATAATGTCTTGTTACCTGCCGGATCGATAATGATGCAGCCTGCACCAGCTGCTTCTTTAGACTTGGAACCGTCGAAATATAAAGACCAAATTTGATTTCCATTGGGCTCATAGGACTGTTGGATAGAAGTTGTTGGTTGCGTACATGCTATGATCTTGGATTGCTGTTGCGGATTGTTGATAGGTGAAACTTCAGCCGTGAAATTTCCAAAGAAGGTGTCCATCCCTTGGACTTCAGGTGAATCCGCCGAAGGTGTATATGGTTCATTGGGGTCATTCAAGTCTGTTACCGTGAACTTGAGGTAATGCTCATGATTCACCATGATCTTGTTGGGCCTACCATTTTCTGGAAGCCATAAGTGAGACCAATCTGTTGCGAAGTAACCATGTAGCTTCTCCGACCATTCCCTGCTCAAAAACAAACCATACACTTCTAGAATATCCACCACAATTATATCAATAACTTGATGAACCTTTGGGTTAGATGATAATCTAATTAATACATTTTTCAGTTCGCCTATAACTTTAACATATGTTCAGTCAAGTTGTATGATTTTCAAAGAAGATGGTTCTACTTCGGCGTTAATCTTTTGGCAGACTGACCAAGGCATCACATTTGACGATGCTCCTGAGTCAACCATACAATTATGCACATTTCT
The DNA here is from genome assembly GCA_009831015.1 of Picea engelmannii. NCBI lineage: Eukaryota > Viridiplantae > Streptophyta > Pinopsida > Pinales > Pinaceae > Picea > Picea engelmannii. The sequence continues at coordinate 236,050 of ML783600.1, forward strand.
GTTGAAGATTTCGAAAGTTAAAAGAAAAGGAGGTACATTCTTGAGAGTATTTAGAGTTGTAGCTTGTGGTTTCTTACTCGCGTTTTCTAATGCTACCTTATCTACATTACTTGCGTTATTTACATTATTTACAGGAGGTACAGGAAGGCTTCCTTTATCTTGAGGATCAGGATTACCTCTTGTGGAAGTCTTCTGCGGAGCTTCACTTTGCACAACCTTATTTGAATTACCATTATTGCCATTGTCTGAAATATTTTGCAACATCTTCTGTAACAAAAATGGAAATTTCAACAACTCATAAATAGAAATGTTAGCCCGTAATTTCTTAAGATCTTCAACAACATCATAATTTAATTTAGGGCCAGCATTACTTTGTTTAATTTCTACTGATTTAGATGGCTTTGGAGGTGAAGTTGCAGTGTTCTCGGCAAGAGGTTTGTTTGTTGTCTTGCTCCTAGTATTGTAAAGGTGAACAGTCTCGAAGTTAGCTTGAAAGATATTATCTGAGAAGTGTCCAAAGATATTTGGAGAAGACTCTTCTTCTTGAGTTGTTTCCTGCTCGATTTCCTCTTGAGGAATATCAGGAGGGATCAAGTCATCCTGGGCTCCTAGAATTGTCTGGAGTGCGCATTGCAAACTTTCTAGGTTCAAGCCTTCGGGATTTGGGTTAGGCCTGTTAGCGGGATAAGGCTTTCGGAAAGGAGGTTTGTAGGGTCCTTTACTCTAAGAGGCTTCTTCAGTCTACCTTTTTAAATCTATAACTTGATTAGATAACTTTTGTACAACTTTGGTTAAATTTTCCAAATCAGAGTTTCCAGGTTGTGTTTTGTTTTGTGTAGGTCTGGGGAGAATTTCAATCTTCTTTTTGGAAGAAGAAACAGTCTCGGCTTCATTGCTAGAAGAGTCCTTTAGAATGAGTATATCTTTTTCAATCTGAGTAGCCTCTTCAAAGGCTTCTAACAACGTGGCATTTTTAGATCTTTTCACCCAAATAGCTATACTTTGATGTAGAGCTTTAGTGTAGTAAGCTATTACAAGACTCTCAGCAGGCATAGAGTCTGCAGGGATTCGATTCTTAAGCGTCAAAAATCTTTGGTTAAAATCTTTAACTTTTTCTTTCGAGTTCATTTTTAAGCTTGAAAGATCCATGACTAAAACTTCCAGAGGTTTTCCATATCCGAATTTTTCCAAGAAACATGACACAATTTTTTCCCAAGACACTATGGTGTCGGGTTGTTGGGAAAAGTACCAAGTGGATGCATTACCCTCAAAGGTGTAAGGGAACAACCTACAGACAACATCTTCATGTTCAACATTACGAAGTATGATGGCTAACATAAATTTTTTGATATGATCTTCAGCTATCTGTTTTGAATCAGGATCAAACTTGGGAGGCCATTTTTCTGGATGTTTAGGTAAAGGGTGTTGGGCTCCAGGTATAGCTACAGCATCCTGGTCCAACCAGGGTCTAGTAGGGTTGTTCTGATTTGCCATTGGGGAATTGGGTGTGGAAGGTTGAGAAGGTGATTTACCTTCGTCAGAAGAGGAATATTCCCCAGAAGAGGAAGGAGATGAGGGAGGTGGAGAAGGAGGTATCCCAGATCCTCCTGCAGCAGGATTTGTGTTTGGATCTGTAGGATTCACAGTGAGGTCTATGTCACCTAACTGTTCTCTAATATCAGAGAAATCTAAAGGTTTACCCCACGGGCGGTTTGGTCGCCTAAGACTAGCTAAGGCACTATGTGTTCTGATAAGAGATTGACGAACGATCTCTTGGGGATCACCACCTGTAGGATTAGGGGTTGCTGGCTCAATTGTGATCTGTGGATCTTCGGTTGAAGTAGTTGTTGTTTGAGGGGGAATATTATCTTGTGAACGGCTTCTAGTCACTATAGGGGTGCGATTAGGTGGAGGAGGAGTCTTGCGACCGCCTCGTGCCATTAATTAAGTCCGGGCCCTCCTTCTAGCGCCATTTGTTGACGAGCAAAATTGATCGTCCGTCAACTGGGAGAGTGGATCCGGTCCGGGGTTGTCTAAATAACCCAAGCCGTTTGGAATGGAACACCCTGACGAGTTTAACAGCTCCGTTGGCCTCTCTAATGTATTCTATGAATACCAAAGAGAGAATTGATCTAAGCTAAGTAATCTAAACAAACTAAACTAAATAAGACTAATAAAACAAACTAATATTAAACTAAAACTAAATATAACTATTCTACCTATTATATACAATCCACTAATTACTATTGTAATAACTCAAATCAACTATCTAATTATCAGCTGCAATATTACTTATTCACAAATGTACACTATAAACAATCAACAGATTTAATTAAAACCAGCAAAACTCATGCATTTTCTGCCCTAAGACAGCCAAGGATCTATTTTTTATTTTTATATTTTATGAAAAAGAAATAAACATTACTGAAATTAAACAATCTAATATATTTACTGAAATTAAACAATCTAATATAAATCTAATTAAACTTAAATCTAAATTAAACTACTTAATAAAAACAGTAAACAACAAACTAATTGACCTGGAAACGCTCCAAGTCTGCCCTGTGTATGATGACTTCTAAGCTGGTCGGAGGAGGAAACTTGCACCGGTTATTCTGTAAGCTTCTCGTAAAAGATCTGTTGTGCTACTCCTTGAAGTGTTTTACAGGAAAAACAAGACATAAAAGAAAATCATAACAATATTATGATTATAAATTCCTGTAATAAGGGAAACCTGCTATGCAAGGACTTATATATAACAATTCAATTTATGAAGAAGATAAACCTGTCATTCACAAACATGAATTAACAATTGTTATGTCTTTTATCTATTTGGAAGAAACAAGATATGGATAACAGTGATCAAAGTTATATCATTTGTACATGATTTAGATAGCTAAAGTAGTCATAAACCATAAACAAAATGATATACAAAACATGAAACAAAATGTTGATATATTGGGAAGCTAAAGCTGTGACAAAACATCAATTCTGCTCCAGTCTGTATTAGAAATCCATATCCTTGTTCTCCCACGAATGAGGATGATGATTATTACAAAAATCATAAGTATATATAAGTTTCTCCACAGGGTAAAACATCCCTGTGGATAATTATCAAACAGTTTTACATAATCAGGGAAAAATCCCAAAATCTCTTAAACTAGGAAATGAAATGCAAGTGAAATCTTGGAAACATCCTCTAACTGCTCAACAATTCAATTGCAAATTTGAATTTTCCTACAATAGAACACAAATATCCAATTAGAAAGATATTCCAGCAACAAAACACTAAAAAATTGATTCTATAGACTTAGCTATAGAATCATCTGATTATGTAGCTAGTCTTAAAATAGCATCTAAAATCAGATAGAAATCAAATGAAATCTTTTTAAAACAATCCAATTTAATTTGTTTTTAATAAACATTAGAATTGAATTACTAATGGTTCAAGCAAATTTATCACTCAAATCAAATCGAATCGAAAAGGATGCAATCGAAACATAATAAGAATGCTCTGTTTTTAGTTGCCATAGAATCGGGTCAAATAATAACCACATTGTTTCATATCCAAATGCAATTACAAGTAAATCGCATTGTATTCAAAATCGATTAGTTATAATCGAACACAATCACAATCGATTAGTTACGGCTGTGCATAAAATTCATATTGTTTTAATCAAATGTTGATATAGAAAGGTCGTTACGATTATTGCCAAACGTTCATAACAGCATCAAATTTCACCATAGATTACAATCGTTGAGCGTTTACATAGTAAATCAGATAGGATCACATAATGATCGTAACCATCAATAGTGATAACCATAAACTGGGCAATAATCAAATCGAATCGTGACTGAGTCAAAAACAAAAACACATCGTAATCCTGGGCATAATCAATTTCTTAACAATATATTTATTGTAATATAAACCGAGTTGATGACATGGTCAATCAATGTGAATCGATAGGTTGGATATAACAGTCATGACTCATATCTATTCGCAATTCAGTTATGCATAAACAGAATGGTATACGAATTGGTTAAAAGACATGAAATCTTAACAGCTAATCATAATTGCTAGGCATATCATATATAACCAAATCGAAATGATATATTGACTGTGTTCAAAATTAGAATGCAAGAAACAATCTGTGTTTAGAAAATATTGACAACTTCAATAATCGACAGAGTATTCAGTTCAAACCAAATCGAAACAATCAAATCTATCCTACGACCAATCGAATCAAAACCAAATCCAATCGAAACTTAAAACAAAAACAAAAATTGATTTATCAAAACTAAATTATATACAACAGTGCATTCTTGTGTGACAGAGAAAATCCACGGTGTGAACAGGGTTTATGATTATGTCATATAAATAGGTGAAAATCATACCAATGAAGTTGTTCAAGCTACGCCAATTTTGAATTGACGAATGTTGTTGCTGACTCCACGTTCTTAAACAAAATCGAACCAGTTGTTCGCTGCTTCTTATCAGTGGATGGCATCTTACCCTTTTGATTAGAGAGCTTTGCAACCTGATCCTCCAGAGCATGAATTCTAGACTGCAGCATTGGTACATCAATCTAATACCTTTCCATCCATGTGCCACACTGATCACACGGTGGAGCAGCTAGTTGAGATAGAACAGGAGGGGGTTTCGAAGAGTCACCAGGGGTTTCACAGGGCATTTTGATGCCGGGATAATTTGGATCATTCAGCAAACAAAGTGGTAAGTTCTTCACAAAATCATATGCGGGTTTATCATACAGACATTCAGAGTAGGGATACTCACTTGCTAGGTAGCGTTCAATCTCTGAGTCAGAATCTTCACTAACCATGATAGGGTCAGGGTTGACAGGGATTTTAGGTTTGTTTCTTGCCATGTGAGAGATTAACCAGGCGTTCTTCTTGCCTTTAGAATTGGAAATAGGTTTGTTCTTGGGCTTTTTAGCCACGGGTTTGACATTTTCCACATCTGTGATCACAGAATTGGGTAGAACAATAGGTGGCTCGGGTAGGGGTTTGGGTAGCATGGCACTGTAAGGGACGGGGGGTACTGATTTGCTTTCGCTCACCACAGGTTTATCAACCTATGGTGAACTCGAGTCAGCGAAATCATTGCATTTAAGAAAATCCTCCCAACAGTCACGGTGTCACCCCAACTTACAAACTACAAGCATTTTAATTAACCCGAAATGGAAAAGACTGGTATCGGACTGGTTTCGTTTGAAGCTTTTAGACATTTTAAACAAACTCCTATGCAAGTAGTGAGCAATGTTAATATCATACCCCATGAAAACCATAAGTAGCCGAAGGTGGTATAGGAAAACAAGACCATACCTGCCCTCGCAAGTAATGAACTGTTTGATAGCCATGAACAAATCGTGCCAGCGTTGCTTCAACATATTTGCGGGCAAACCCTTGTCACAAGAACTCACCCTTCGTGACTGGAAGAGTAATGTCCACTGGACATCTTCCACTTTACAATTTTTCGACCATTTCTAACCAGTAGCAGGCAGACCAGTAGCCAAACTAAGAAATTGCTCATCAATTTCTAACTGGACATCTCCAACCTTGGCTCGGCAGCCATCGAAGGTTAATGCAAATTGTCGAGCCACACCAGGGTTAAAGCCATCAAACTTTCATATGAACGGGAGCCATCCGAACTCTTCCAGGTCACTGTAAGCACCATCAAACATTAACAATGCCTGGCAGCCATTGGGTTCAACCCTCACGACTGGAGCCATGGTTTGGGCTCATGGTAGGGTTTGGATTGAACACAATCAACACACAGGAGCGAGGTCGCTTGGGATTAACAGCTGCAAGCGCTCAAAGGGGAATGAATCAATATGCGCGTGCGAAGGTGGTGGGTTAGTTCACCGCCATGCAAAACATTTATGGCACAGTGCCATCCCTGTTCAATCCATCATAACCAATATTAACATTATTCGGCCAACCCAAGGTTTAAACGGTGGACAATTATATCAACGTGCCAATGTATAGTTTGAGACCATGATCGTTCAATGTAAAATCAAACCCATATTTTAAATATGTGCCTGTAATAATTCAAACCAATGTTATTGCAAAATCCAAAAGTTTGACCAACGCGCCATGTGTATAACTCCAAACATTTCCATTGAACATGAAATAAAACTCATGCGCTTGTTACATAATCCAAAGTTTTTCAAAACAAGGTGACAATAGGCAAAATCGATTAAGCCAAAAGCCATGAAATCATAAGGATCACATTATATAAAAACCTTTAATCCACCATGACCCTTATATAATCAAGTATAAATCATAAATTTGCATGCTCAAAGCCTTGTCAATTAAATCAAAGTCAAGTTGCGCAATCAGAGCGATAATAGGCAAATGGACATAGTTTTTGAAAATAAACCAAAGGTAAGTACCAATCAGCATATCAATGAGTATATCATGACAATTCAAATAACAATGGAGGAGTTTTCACGCTTTCAGTTGTGAAAACTAAATTAAAACCAATTTGCAAACGTCGCATGAAATGAAAACATCGTCTCTTTGCAAGATGCGACAGAAATTTGAAGTTCAAGAGACATAGGTGTAGGCAGCTTTTAGGGAAATTGAAAAAATTGAATTGGCTGCCAACACCAGGGCAACATCACGATGCTGCTCATTGAGCTTCTCAAGGTATACTAATCGTTCTTCAAGTGGATAAGTGTCTAGCAATAACTGTACTGCCAACTTTAGAGACGAGATCTGACATTCGATAGGCAAGACTGCCTCTAGCCCATAAACTAGTTGGAAAGGTGAGAAACCGATTACAGACTTAATAGATGTTCGATAAGCCCATAATGCAGAGTATAACATCAAATGAAAATTTGACTTGGCTGAGTTGATCGTTCGTTGTAGAATGGTCTTAAGAGTTTTGTTCACAACTTCTACCTGACCATTTTCTTGGGGGTAGTAAGGTGACGAATGTTTCTGTCATAACCCAAGCTTTGATGTTAACTCAGTCATCATCTGTTTTGAAATTGACTGCCATGGTCAGTGACAATCTCCCTTGGGATGCCAAACCTTTCTATTATCCGGTTGAATAAAAAGAGAGCTGCAATCTCTCCATCATCTTTAAACGTTGGCATAACTTCAACCCACTTTGTGAAGTAGTCTACAGCTACGATGATATAGCGATGCCCCCTTGCTAAAGGAGGGTTGCATGTAGTGTAATCAATCCCCCACTTGGTGAAGGGACCAACTGTGATGACAGGAAACATGGGAGCAGGATGTGCCCTCATCTTTCAAAAGAAGATTTGGCACGGGTGACACTTCTTGACCGATTCTATACAATCCTTGATAAGTGTCGGCCAGAAGTAACTTGCTCATAGAATCTTTTGGGTTGTTTTCAACCCAGACAAATGATCGCCACAAGCTTCGGTATGGAAATCGTTGAGCATGATAACTTATTCATTGTGAGTGAGACATCGGCGTAGGATGTAGTCTACACCTCTCCGATACAATTTATCATCGAGTATGAGATAATTCTTAGTCTGATGACGTATGCGTCAACACTCATCACGAGAAGCAGTGGTGGGTCACTTCAAATTCAAGAGATAGATTAGGATATCTCCATACCAGGGATCCGAAGAGGTGATCAAAAACATATCTCCTCTAATAGGAGACTCTTCGGGCACAAGATCACCTGAGTCAACCGGAAGTTCCAAAATAAGTTCTGCGAAGACCAGTGACTTTTTGGATTTCGCTGAAACAAAATCTAAGTCAAATCCCTGGTGAATGACTATCCATCTACTGATATTTCTACCTATTACCTGTCATGTCAACATGTACTGAAATGGATTCACGACATCAATGATGGTGGTCTTACGAAACAGAACATAATGACAGAACCGTTGAATAGCATGGACTGTTGCCAACGCAAGTTTTTTGATATGAGAATAATTGAGTTTTGGTCCTACGAGGCCTCGGCTCAGATAATAGATAACATATTCTGAGAAAAAGTCATGTTCCTGAACTAATACCATGCTAACGGTTGACTCTGTTGCAGCCAGATATAATAAGAAATCCTTGTTATAGTTAGGTGGCCAGAGAAGAGGGGCAGTTGTGAGTGCATGTTTCAATGCGGTGAAAGAGCGTTGAGCAGCATCATCCCAATAAAAGGGAGCATCTTTTTTAAGTAAGCGCATGAAGCCCTTGGTGATCTCGACGTAGTTAGCGATAAAACGTCTTAGAAAATTTGCCTTTCCATGGAGACTCTGAAGTTGAAGGATTGTGCGTGGGGGGGGGCAACTGAATTATTGCCTCAACCTTGAGAGGATCGACCATGATCCCTATTGTTGACACTATGAAACCTAACAAACGTCCTGATGTTATGAAAAAGCTGCACTTGTTTGGGTTCAAGCGAATCTGGAAGTAGCGACAATGCTCAAAGATAAGTCGGAGGTGTGTGGGATGATCTGTTCTCTTGAGAGATCGAGATGCTAAATCATCTAAATATGCATCGACTATATGCTTGAGGTCATGGAAAGAAAAATACATGGCCCCCTGAAAGGTGGCTCCAGCATTTTTGAGACCAAAAGGCATCTTACGATATGCGAATGCACCCCATGGACAGATGAATGTCATTTTGTGTTGGTCTTCGGGTTTGATTTGTATTTGGTTATATCCTGAAAAAAATGTCCATGAAAGAAAAGTCCTCGCAACCCACACATTCATAAATTATCTGGTCGATGAATGGTGTGGAAAAATTATCTTTGGGACAGGCCTTATTCAAATCACGAAAGTCTGTACATACATGAATTGTGCCTTGTTTTTTATTGACTGGCACAGGGTTTGACACTGATTGGGTCAAATGGATAGGATAGATAAAACTAGCTTTTATCAATTTCTCAACCTCAACCTTAATGGTTGCTGCTTTCTTGGGGTTAACTGGATGAAGCTTATTCCAGACAGTCTTGGCATTTGGATACGTTGTGATTTCATGTTCAACTATTTTTGGATCGATGCCTGGCATTTCCTCGTAAGACCAGGCAAAAATGTTGCAGAACTCTTTAAAAAGATTTGTGTAGATTTGAATCTCTCCGGGGGAGCAGTCAGCTCCGACGAAAACATTCTCCACAACGCCAGGCTTTTGGGAGATATTGATTAGTAAGGTTTCAGCGATAGTCGCCATATTACCCTCAGCATAAACCTCATGTGTAGCTAAGGCATTAATAGGACAAGACCTATCTCTCGTCATAGTCAAGGTGAATTCTCCAGCTTTGATTCTGCTTAACGCAAGAAGGAAGTACGATCTGTGATGAATATCTTCCCAGGGTTGTCCGGACTAGTCATTGCCTCAATTATAGCTTCATTAGTGGACAAGACTAAGTCTAATGAATCAGTCTGAGCAAGAGAACCCTGAGCCCAAATAGGCTCCAGAAGTGGTTCGAACTCTTTTGCAGGAGTTGGATTAGTATTGGCTAAATCTTGTTGGACTAAAGAGTATGCTACTTCAGCTGCGAACAAGGGCATGGACATGCCCAGGTGCCCTGTCCCATCCATCGTGGCCAATGAGGAAGGAAGTATCCATGGATCATCGAAGTAAGTCGCGCGGAATGACGAAACTTAAAAAATTTCAACCTTATGGTGATTGGATATAAACTTGATATCACCTTGAGGGGGCAGGTAATCAAAGGTACCCATCAAATATGGGCATAAACCAACCCCTACATTGACTACACCTGGTTGAGGATTATCGATCATCAGGACCGTGGATGCCCCTAATGAAGGGTCAGGTCTGGAGAAAGACAATTGATCCATGGTCACTATCCGGCCCTCGTGTGGAAAAAACAAAACCCAAAAAACTGTAGCAACCATCGCTTGCATGGAATAAATCCAACTCCTTCCTAACAAGAGGTTATAGTCGAGGGGAGCATCGACTACCTCTACTTTTCCACACATGGTTTTCCCTCCTAACTACAAGGGGAAAGAAGGAACGATACCATGTGGTCGGAACAAATGGTCGTCGAAAGTGGTGAGAAGAGTAGATGACGGAGACAAAACGGGTTGGCCAACGGCCTTCCAACATGCCAACGACATAATGCATGTCGAGGCACCCTCATCAACCACCGTGCGGAAGATATTCCGAGTAAAAGTTTTTGTGGGATAAGCCACTACTATCTGAAATGGTACATGGTAAGGCAGACTATGTTTTAAGTCGGTTGTATCCAGCATGATTGTACCTGGATTACAAGTCTCGCTAGATCCTAAAGAGGTTAACAAGGCTTTCCTCTGGGAAGGGAAACTTTGGAGGACCTCCAAAGCAGACATCGCACAAGGAGTTTGTGATAAATCTTCCACCACAGAGTAGTTATGGGTGGCCCTTGTGTTTGGGTTATGAGAAGCTTTTTTGAATGCGCCTTTTGGAATGCATATCATTGTTTCGCCCAATGTATTCTCAATCTGTAGAGGAAGAGATGGGAGTTCAGCTTGTTTTCCCTTCTCAGAAGTTCTTGGTTTACTATAGTCATGCGCTCTAGTCTATATAAAAGCATCACCCCTCACCATATATATGTTCGCGGATGTGGGGTTGTTCACAGGCGGAGAGGGTCCTTGGCTTTCCCATTCCATGCTTACAGAGGCATGTGTTATATTTTTCCCATGTTGGAATGGATTGGTTAACACAATAGGTTGTTGTTGTGTCTCAAACTTTTGGGCCTCTGCAAGCCGGGGACAAAGGTGAGGTAGGTGGTCTTTCACGCAAAGGTTGCATGGATACCTCACCTTTTGTTTCTCAATATTTCCCCCACCAGCATTCTCGGTGGGTTTCTTATCCCCCTTACCTTTCTTTCCTTCAGGTTGTTGGGTGGCCTTTGGATTAGTCGATTGCACTGTGTGTACATCCGACGTTTTGGTAGGGGGAGCAGCCAAAGCAATAATTTTTTTGGTCGTTGTGTGTTGTATAGACAATTGTTGCAGCTAAGTCGTTAGTTGCTCAGTGGGATTTATTTGTGTTGAACGAACAATACCATCGGCATGTGGTCCAACTCTCTGTCTGGTTTTATCAAGTATTGAGCTTGGTTCATCTGGCAAGATCTCGTATAATAAACTAGACTGAGAATAGATTAGCTCAAGTTGTTGAGCTCTCGTGATGGCGTCTTCTTCGGAAAATACTCCCAACGTCGTGACGTCTTTGGACAACTGTGGGACCAAAGACTTAAGAAACCACTTGAGCAGGAATGTTGGTGGAACTGGTAGCTTAATTAAACTATTTCTGCATCTCCATTCTCAAATGTGATCAGAGATATGGTTTTCTTTTGTTTGTGAGAAATTGGCCAGCAATTCGTTGCTAGCGTCATATCTCACAGGTAACTGGAAATGGTTAAGGAAAGCCATCGCCAGTTCGCCGAAGGAAGAGTATCTTGAGCGATCGAGCTCAATGTACCATTTCGCAGCACTCCCAATGAGAGTACATTCAAACAATCACAATTGTATGGTGTCGTCTTTCAACGAGTTAGATGAGCACCAAATATGGAAGGTAGTCACATGATCTCCTAGATCTTCGTTAGGCTTGGCTTCGAACTTTGGGGTGTCTGAAGGAAACTTTGTTGGCATAGGAGGCCAACGCGGATTGTGACAGATAGGGTCATTCAACAACCTTGTCAAGTCTGGCAAATGCAAGGTTGACAGGAAGGGTAGTTTGGGTTGTTGGTGATAACCTGAGAAAAAGGGGCCTCGAGTTTGACTGGCACCAGGTTGCCAGGAAAAGTTCGGTTTTTGGCCCGGATTCCGGTAGAAACCATGGCCATGGCTATCATATGGATTTTACGTGTGAGGAGACATCATCGGCAGATTTCCGAAATAGGACATAGATGGTTGGGCATGCATTACATTCGAAAGACTTTGGGAAGGATTTCTCCATGTCGGTCCCGTGGGGATAGGCATAGTGCTTTGTCCGGGGTTCCATTGATTATGAAAAGAATTACCCTAGATCAACATTCCTGACGAGGGAATTGATCCCTGGCAAGAATTCCAAGGCCCTACTACGGAATAAGTTCCTGGGTGTGCCCCCTGTGTAGGAATAGTACCCTGCATAGGAATAGGTTGTCCGAAACCAGGGTTTCCCCCAGTTGGGAAAGTAGCTGACAAGAAGGCATTGTTACTAAACGCACCGAACAAAGAAAACGGTGTCGAACCTACCAGTATATTATGCAAAGGTGGTCCTTGACTCCCCGCTCCAAGTAAACTATGGTGTGTAGGTTGCCCAACGGTTTGTTGATGCGATCCACCAAGTGAAGGGGACGAAGGAGGTATATCACCTCCCTCATAAGGGAAAGTGTTAAAAGGAGCAGGAGTGCCCCCCATGTGTCCTTGCAGAGGAGAATTAGAGCTCCTTGCCCCCAGACCTGAAGTCTGTGAAGTGGAGTAGGAAAGTACAGGACTTGTACCTGAACTAGGCATCTCGTATGAGAACGGAAGGCCTGTCGCACTTGGTGTGAAAGGGGTTGTGGCCACCGCCAAATATGGGATCAGACCACTGTGTGATGTAGAGGCGGTCGAGACCATGGTGGTTCGGACCGGTGATGGTGGGTTAGGAGGTGGAAACTTTCCTGTGGTGACAACCATAGTGGGAATTGAAGAATTCCCAGAAGGAGTAACAGCATTTGTTTCCATTCCTGCATGCGACACTATCTGGCACTCGTAAGGATGAATTGGTACGATGGTGGGTGCCAAAAGATCATTGGTGGAGGTTTCAACCAGACCAAAAGCTTGCGTTCCAAGGTCTAAAATGGTTGATTCCTCTGGATGTTGGTCGGGCACAATTTCTTGTGACCCGGTCGCTTGAAAAGACCCTTGTTGGTCTAGCTTTCATCTTAGTGGTGGCGGGGGTGGCTCCAGTGTAGCCGGTAGCAGGCCAAGAAGCCTTCATGACCGACGGAGCTCATGATCCTCCACTGTGTGAGAATATCAAAGACACACTAGGGTAGTCTAACCATTCAAAAACAACGCGCACTAAAAAAGTCCCTAGAAGATAAGATTGGCAAACACTAAATTAATTGGAAGAATAGTTACAACAACCAAGACTAGAGAAACTTACCAGTGCAAGTGAAACTCGAAAATGGAAGCACCCTCCAGGTATACTCTGCAAAGCATGGCCCAATTTTTTTCCTAGGTACCATGGTATACCCCTGCAGTCACCTGTGTATGTCCCTAAAAAAGATAGGCAACTAGGTTGCCAGCGCGTGAACAGTCACCAGGCGGGTACAGTCGAAAGTCGGGTAGACCACAATGAGCAGGGTATCGAGGCTAAAACCTATCAAGGGTTTCAAAATCAAGTGGTCTGGAAGGAAACTAAGGACCTCGAACAGATTTGATACCCATGAAGCCCCGTGGCAAATGCAATCGACAGAATCCCAAAACAAGCCCTCTATGTGTGTTCTCCACTACGATTGGTCCAGCTTTGGAGGGGTTATCTCTGCTACCTTTCCACATGCGAGCTCCTGTTTATCCCCTGTGTTAGAGGGGGTCCCGGATAACTTTCACGATACTGGACTTGGACACTCCCTAACTCAGACTCTGATGTTTTATTTTAATGGCCTTGAAGAGTTTCCTCTCCAACTTAATCCAAGGCCCTAATCCTGAACTAGTTGGTTAACCCTACAAACATAAAAGTCTAATAAATTTTAGATTTAGCGTTAATTTTATGGCTTGTCTTATGTCAAGGGGTATGGAATTGAAACTAATGATGTTTGAAATACGAAAGTAAAAAATGAACATAAAGCTGGAAACAAAAAATTTCACTTAACGCAAATTTTCAACAACTTTTCAAAAAAAAAAATTATTTTTCTAAGATCTTTTGAATTAGCAAACTTAAAGAAGGATTTCACTTGACTACGATTTACTTACGATCTAAGTATACTATCAAGAACTTAAGAAAACAAAGATTTTCCCTGGCTACTAATGCAAAATCACACTTTTCAACCAAACAAGAAAATGAAAGAGATTTTTTTTTACTTAAATGTTGATAAAGAAAAAAGGAAAAATACCAACAAGTCAAAAACCAAGAAAAAACTTCTGGCCTAATCGTAGATGGAAAAGAATCACTTCAAAAAATGACACACTAGCAACTTAAAAAAGGACTCTCACACTTGTCTAAAAACCCTAAAGAAAACAAATTTAATGACAACTTTTTAGATGAAAAAAGCAAGCAAAGGCTAAGATCAACCCTAAGCTACTAACTGCTAGGACAGAGATTCAAAAACCTGAGAGGTATAACTCTTGTCAAGGGAAAGGATGATTGCCTTACCCTTAACAAAAACTATCCTGCACAAGCACACTACTGAGAATCCAACAGCAAGCGTGTGCACACGAGCTGTGTAGAGCCAGAGGGCATGTACACGTGTGTTGGCCTTGTACAGGTTGTGTGTATCTCTAAAACTATGAAACAACTAAAAATAGATAATCCAAACCAGGAAGAGACCACTAATATTGAGAACGAGGATCTCTTGAAGGATTAGACACTGTCTTTAACAGAAAAAGAAACCAATGTAAGGAAAAAATTCGTAAAACAAACCAATCTGAGATGAGACTGCAAACAACCAAGACTTAGAAAGAAGTCCAGAAAACCCCTGAGAATGACTTATTCTGACAAGGAAGAGGATGATTGCCTCAAAAATTTTATGGAATCTACACACCACTGTTACTTCGTTAGCTAGCATTTACATGCGGGTTGTAAGAAAGTAGGGCACAGGTACACAAGAGAAGACCTTATGCAGGCCACGTGTACCTCTGTGGGTCTCGAAAAAAACACAGTCAAGAAAATAACAGCGATAGCTGGTATGGAAGACCAGACTCTCTGTCAGCTCAGAATTTGCAGAAACTTCAAAAAACAGGAAAGAAAACCAGTCTTTTAAAACTACCCAAAAATATTCCCAAGAACCCTAGAGACTTCCCCAGTATGGTCGCCAATTCTATTGTGGTGGGAAATACCCCTATGGACTAGCAAATAGGGTTATATTATGCATGCAGATATGACCAAAAGAAACCTACTTTCTACCTTCGTCCCCAAACCTAATCCCCATTTCTTTTCAGCAAATACATGGTTAGACCAACATACCTTGTTCCAGATGGTCGATGTCGATACTTCTTCACGCTTGATTGCTTGTTAGCAGCTCTCCTCCCAAGGCTGACTTGCATACAAAACAAGCAACAAACTACACGTGCATTTTACCTACAAACTAATGGGTTAGAGATTCAAACATATATTTACTAAACTATGAAGAACTCATATAGTGGGATGGGAAAAACATTTATTTATTATTAACTATAATGAATCAACTTACAATGTTGAGACTAGCCACTGCTCCGCGAATCCTAATCCTGGGATCCTCTTCAAATGTCCTCCAACTTCTTTGCTTTGTATCTCTCTTTGCACAAGGATGGCTAAAGGGTTGGGACAATGGGAATATGCAATTGGGCAGAGTTTCTTTACTCTTATTCTCCTCTTCCAAATGGGACCCCTAACCCTTCTTTTATAGGCTAGAATAAGCTAGGTATTTGGATGAATCCTCGGCCATGCATGGCCGAGAGTTTTAGTTAACTCACCCAAAGCTGTGTGTTACGTCAGAAACTTTCCTTTTTTCATGCTTTTGTCGGTCCATGCGGATTGTTTTAGGTCATCTAGTGTGTACACGCATGCAGTAATAGAGTAGGGCATGTGGGCACTTATAAAAGAGGGTTTTTAAAGAGTTGTTCAGCAGTGCTTTGGCAAAGAAGGGATCTGAAATGGCATGATGCCAGGTAAGCATGTATGGTGCAAATTAGGGTTATAACATATGCCCCCTAATGTGTGAGGTCAGAAGAGCATCTGATGGCCGAAATACATTACCAATCTTTACTGATGTGTTGAACAAGTGAGCCCAGGGACCCGGAACCGGGAGGCTCCGTCTTCAAAATAACAAATGTCTCACCGAGGTGGGCATACCCATGCTTGGGATAAGATAGAATCATGGCTACCAATCAAATACACTGTAGATCCATGTCAAATAACTATATAAAGTGTATCCGTGAACAATACACAGTGGAGCTACATCTCGAAATCAAAAAGATATACATATAGAGTATCCATCTTCTAGAAGTTGATACGGCCTGATGGCTGGAGATGAGATCTTTAGAGCTCAAGCAACAACTTCAAAATCTTCAAAACTCAAGGTAGGAGTGTAATATGAGTGTATGAATTCACTACCCAAGGGTCTTCGACGGCTCATCGGTCATGGACTAGATAATCTTTATGATCAGACTGAAAGCTTCATTGATTTCGAACAAGGACTTGATTAGACATTCAGGATGGTTGGGTATGAGGGCAAGAGACAAATTGCAGAGGGGCCAACTCAATCTTGGTATAAACTTCTCTTGGACAACAACACGACAATTGATGAAACTTAGGTAGCATGGAATTAATCATAATTTTACGAAGCAGGAAGCAACGCAAACTCTCCATATGTTTGGAAGAATAACCAAACGGTGGAGGACACAACTATCTGTAACAAGAATAGCTTCCTAAGGTCATACTACATCCCATAGTTTTACGAACAAATAGACAGATGTGCTTTATCCAAGGACGACTCATTATGCTGCCAATAAAGAAAATAATTTTCCCTTTCTCTTTTTGGGGTATATTTGATTTTTTTTTGTCTTTTTCAATAATTTTGGGAAAAAGAATACAGGAATGTTACGTTACAATGGAGGAACAAGTGTTACAAACATACAAGTTCAAGGCGCAAAGACAAGACTGATGTTCAGAATAATGTTACTCAGGAAAAATCCTTCGGGGGCCAAGGGTGTTAAAATGTAGAAGCAAAGTGCTTAAGCTCGATGGTTTTTCATATTTAGAGAGTCTGAAAAAACATAAAAGGAGACTCCATTGGGGTACCTTTTTCGAAGATAGTCTAGTCGGTTCGAAAAAGGGGTAAACTAGCACCGACAAGACATCTATTCAAAACCATTTTAATGAGTGTGAGAAAGACAAGATCACTCGGCCATTTTTTCATTTTTAAGGAGTCTGAAAAAAGCTTAACTATGGACTTCGTCAGGAATGTTCTTCTGGACCAATTTAATGAGTGTGAAAGAATAAAGTCACTCAGCGATCTTTTCAATTTTAGGGAGTCTGAAAAGAGCTTAACTATGGACTCCGTGGGGGTTCCTTTTTCGTAATTTTTAGTCCCTCGGGCCCGAAAAAGGGATAAAATTATACATGAGAGTACTCTTCTAAAGAACTGAGGTTCCATAAAGTATACCTTTGTTTGTACAATTGATCGTCCAGACCGAAAAAGGGGTAAACTACCGTCGGACAGACGTGACTTCAAATTTCAGTTTAACGAGTGTGAAAGGCCACAAGATCGCTTGGCAATCTTTTCATGTTTAGAGGGTCTGAAAAGGGCTTAAAAGAAGACCCGTTATATATTTTGGGAGTCTTGGGGGTGAGGTCAAGAGTGAAAAGGAATCATGCAAATGAGGCTCAAACTCATAATCAGGAAAAACTACAAGGACTCCCAAGCCTACAGTGATTAAAGATAGCATAGATACCATAATGCAACCAGGATCTACCTAGGGCATCCATGTTTCGGTAAGCTCTACCACCAAGTCGTGACACTTCTAAAGTAGCTATGATGGTTCTGTGTCACAAACTGATGGGATCGATCCTATGTCAAAGGAAAAAGACAACGAGATACAAAAGTCAGGGTAGAAACCTAACCTATATGCTCAAGTTGATGCTTAGAAAAAAAAAATCACGGACCGTCAAAAATTACCCAAGACTCCAAAAAACTGTCCCAATTCTGTGTTCATTCTTTTTTGAGAGAGTTCTGAGTTTTAGTCCTCGAGTAGTGGTATGAGGACATCAGGCCTCTCTTCCTGCTTTGTGTAGATGGGCAGTATTACTGCCGCGACAGGGTGGCGGAAGAACCAATGAGTCCTTCGATGATGACTTCTTAGCGTGGTTGTCGCAACAAATCCTGGTTATAGAGGATTACCCCTATGTCGCGATTGATTTCTCGAGAGACCCTAAGATACTAGTACCTCCTAGTGAGGAGCGAGGGGAGATGGGTAAGTCTCCACCTTTGTAGTTTTTTTTGTGTTAAACATATGTAATTTTTATGTTGTTTTGTTATATATATCATTTTTTTGTTATACCAGAGTATTTGACGGATATGTGTTCATTGTGTGCAGATGTGGGACAAGTGCAATCGGATGACTATGCGAGGAACATGCGTCGCCCTTGGCCAGGGGCTGCTCCTACCACCGCAGGGGGACCAGCAGTAGCAGGAGATCTTCCAGTCGGGGAGGCTGAGAGGGTATTGAGACTAGTCGAGAGGAACTTTACTGTGCTCACTCGCACGGTCCCGATGGTAGAGATTGAGGACTTGCCACCATCTATGCATCCATATGTAGTGCGGGCACCACGGACGTGGGTCTGGTTGTTTCGGCATTTAGCCAATCCTGTGGATCAGTATAACATGGCCCACAGGCCTTGACTTTAGCTAGACATTTTTACTTGCCACGAGCACTACTTGTATATATTTTTTGAGGGAATAAGCCCCCTAACTTGTTATTGGTCATATTTTTTAGGTGCTTGCGTCCATCTATGTACTCTGGTTACGTTATGATATTATATATGGTTGTTGTTTTTTTTTTGTCTTTTGTGTCTTGTGGATCATGTGTGCAAAAAATGTATTTACATGTTTATGTCAATGTTCTTTCATATGTGTGCAAAATGCCAATCTAAAATTTGATTAGCTAGAGTATTTGTAACTTCGTTTAATCTCCTAGGAACATGAAAATATGTAATATAATCAAAGTTTTGTTCTAAGAGATGTACCCTAAGGAATCGTCGGTGTAAAGTTGGATCATGAACCTGGTATACTCTGTTTAACTGAGACACAACCAGTTGAGCATCGAGATAGACCCGGAGATGAGAGATACCCAATGACAAAGCGTCATGAAGCAAATCAATAATTGCGCTATAATCAGCGACATTATTTGTGGTGTCACCTAAGCATATACCTCTGAAATATAATAACTAGCCTTGAGGTGTAAAGATTACCCAAGCTGTGGAGGCAAGCCTCCGAGTGTGCCGACTAGCACCGTCTGCATACCCAACGAACACCTCAGAATCACTTGACATCTGCCACAGTGACGAAAGATAACATCAACGACACGTCCATAACACTAAAAGAAACTAAAAAGTAATAGTAAAAAGACTATACATATGTTACAAAAAGTTACCCACAGTGACCTGCCTATGAGTAATACTTCTCGAGGTAGAGCCCATTTCTAGGCTCCACCAAAGCATTCCCTTCAAAGTCAACCAGACAATAAGCGTCCTTTTTTAAAACCTCTTTTATGATGAAAGGTCTGAACCACATGGGTTTGAATTTTCCTGCCCCTAGGGGGTCCTTATCTTGGTCATAGACCAGGACAAGGTCGCCTTCAGAGAAAATATGAGGACGAACGGACCTATCATACTGACACTTGACCTTATGTTTGTGATCCTTGTTGGCTAGGGCCGCATCACGATACTACTCATTGAGTTTCTCAAGGTATACTAACCATTCTTCAAGTGGAGAAGTGTCTGGCAATAACTGTATTGTCAACTTTAGAGACAGGATCTTACATTTGATAGGCAAGACTGCCTCCAGCCCGTAAACGAGTTGAAAAGGTGAGAAACCGATTGCAGTCTTAATAGATGTTCGGTAAGCCCATAATGTCGAGTATAACATCAAATGCCAATTTGACTTGGCTGAGTTGATCGGTCGTTGTAGAATGGTCTTAAGAGTTTTGTTCACAGCTTCTACCTGACCATTTGCTTGGGGGTAGTAAGGTGACGAATGTTCCTGCCGTAACCCAAGATTTGACATTAACTCGGTCATCATCTGGTTTTGAAAGTGACTGCCATGGTCAGTGACAATCTCCCTTGGGATGTCGAACCTTGCTATTATATGGTTGAATAAAAAGAGAGATGCAATCTCTCCATCATCTTTAAACGTTGGCATAACTTCAACCCACTTTGTGAAGTAGTCTACAGCTACGGTGATATAGCGATGCCCCCTTGCTGAAGGAGGGTTGCATGTAGTGTAATCAATCCCCCACTTGGTGAAGGGACCAACTATGATGACAGGAAGCATGGGAGTGGGATGTGCCCTCATCTTCCAAAAGACGATTTGGCACGGGTGACACTTCTTGACTGATTTTATACAATCTTTGATAAGTGTCAGCCAGAAGTAACCTACTCGTAGAATCTTTTGGGTTGTTGCCAACCCAGACAAATGACCGCCACAAGCTCTAGTATGGAAATCGTTAAGCATGATAATTGCTTCATCGTGAGTGAGACATCAGTGTAGGATGCAGTCTACACCTCTCTGATACAATGTATCATCGATTATGAGATAATTCTTAGCATGATGGCGTATGCGTCAACGCTCATCACGAGAAACAGTGGTAGGGCACTTCAAAGTCAAGAGATAGATTAGGATATCTCCATACCAGGGATCCAAAGAGGTGATCAAAAACATATCTCCTCTGATAGGAGACTCTTCGGGCACAAGATCACCTGACTCAACTGGAAGTTCTGAAATAAGTTCTGCAAAGACCAATGACTTTTTGGATTTCACTGAAATGAAATCTAAGTCAAACTCTTGGAGGATGACTATCCATCTACTGATATTTTCGCCTATTACCCATCGTGTCAACATGTACTGAAATGGATTCACGACAGCATGACGGTGGTCTTACAAAACAGAACATAATGACGGAACCATTGAATAGCATGGACTGTTGTCAATGCAAGTTTTTTGATATGAGAATAATTGAGTTCCGGTCCTATGAGGCCTCGGCTTAGATAATAGATAACATATTCTGAGAATAAGTCATCTTCCTAAACTAAGACCATGCCAATGGTTGACTCTACTGCAGCTAGATATAATAAGAAATCCTTGTTATAGTTAGGTGGTCGGAGCAAAGGGGCAGTTGTGAGTGCATGTTTCAATGCGGCGAAAGAGCATTGAGCAGAATTGTCCCAATAAAAGGGAACGTATTTTTATGTAAGTACATGAAGCCCTTGGTGATCTCAGCGTAGTTAGCGATAAAATTTCTTAGAAAATTCGCCTTGCCCTGGAGACTCTGAAGTTGAAGAATTGTGCATGGGGACGGCAACTGAATTATTACCTCAACCTTGAGAGGATCAACCATGATCCCTATTGTTGACACTATGAAACCTAACAAACATCTTGATGTTATGCAAAAGCTGCACTTGTTTGGGTTCAAGTGAATCTGGAAGTAGCAACAATGCTCAAAGATAAGTCGGAGGTGTGTGGGATGATCATTTCTCTTGCGAGATTGAGATGCTAAATCATCTAAATAGGCCTAGAATATATGCTTGAGTTCATGAAAATAAAAAGACATGGCTCGCTAAAATGTGGCTCCACCATTTTTGAGACCAAAAGGCATCTTACGATACACGAATGTACCCCATGGATAGATGAATGTTGTTTTGTGTTGGTCTTCGGGTTTGATTTGTATTTGGTTATATCTTGAAAAATCGTCCATGGAAGAAAAGGCCTCGCAACCCACACATTCATCAATTATCTGGTCAATGAATGGTGTGGAAAAATTATCTTTGGGACAGGCCTTGTTCAAATCATGGAAGTCTGTACATACATGAATTGTGCCTTGTTTTTTATTGACCGGCACGGGGTTTGACACCCATTGGGTCAAATGGATAGGATAGATAAAACCATCTTTTAGCAATTTCTCAACATCAACCTTAATGGTTGCTGCTTTCTTGGGGTTAACTAGATGAAGCTTATGTCAGACAGGCTCGGCATCTGGATACGTTGTGATTTCATGTTCAACTATTTTTGGATCGATGCCTGGCATTTCCTCGTAAGACAAGGCAAAAACGTGGCGGAACTCTTTAAAAATAACTGTGTAGATTTGAATCTCTCCGGGGGAGCAGTCATCTCCGATGAAAACATTCTCCAGGATGCCAGGGCTTCGGGAGATATTGATCGGTAAGGTTTCAACAATAGTTGCCATATTACCCTCAGCATAAACCTCATGTGTAGCTAATGGATTAATGGGACAAGACCTATCTCCCGTCATAGTCAAGGTGAATTCTCCAGCTTCGATTTTGCTTAACACTGGGAGGAAGTATGATCTGTGATGAAGATCTTCCTAGGGTTTGTCCGCACTAGTCATTACCTCAATTATAGCTTCATCAGTGGGCAAGACTAAGTCTAATGAATCGGTGTGAGCAAGAGAACCCTCAACCCAAATAGGCTTCGAAAGTGGATCTAACTCTTGTACAGGAGTTGGATCAGTGTTGTTTGAAGCTTGTTGGACTAAAGAGTATGCTACTTCAGCTGCGGACAAGGGCATGGAAATGCCCGGGTGCCCTATCCCATCCATCGTGGCCAATGGGGAAGGAAGTATCCATGGAACGACAAAACTTGAAAAATTTCAACCTTATGGTGAATGGATATAAACTTGATATCACCTTGAGGGAGCGGGTAATCGAAGGTACCCATCAAAGATGGGCACAAACCAACCCCTACGTTGACTACACCTAGTTGAGGATTATCGATCATCGGGACCGTGGATGCCCCTAATGAAGGTTCAGGTCTGGAGAAATACAATTGACTGATGGTCACTATCCGAACCTCATGTGGAAACAACAAGACCCAAAAAACGGTAGCAACCACCGCTTGCATGGCATAAGTCCAACTCCTTCCTAACAAGAGGTTATAGTCTAGGGGAGCATCGACTACCTCTACTTCGACACACAAGTTCTTCCCTCCTAATTGCATGGGGAAAGAAGGAACGATACCATGTGGTCGAAACGAACAATCGTCGAAAGCGGTGAGGAGAGTAGGTGATGGAGACAAAATCGACTGGCCAACGGCCTTCCAACATGTCAACGACATAACGCATGTCGAGGCGCCTTCATCAACCACCATGCGAAATATATTCTGAGTAAAAATTTTCGTGGGATAAGCCACTACTATCAGAAATGCTATGTGGTAAGGAAGACGAGGTTTTAAGTCGGTTGTATCCAGCATGATTGTACCCAGATTACAAGTCTCAATAGATCCTAAAGAGGTTAATAAGGCTTTCCTCTGGGAAGGGAAGATTTGGAGGACCTCCAAAGAGGACATCGCACAAGGGGTTTGTGATAAATATTCCACCACTGAGTAGTTCTGGGCGGCCCTTGTGTTTGGGTTATGAGAAGATTTTTTGAATGCACCTTTGGGAATGCGTGTCATTGTTTCGCCCAACGTCTTCTCAATCTGTAAAGGAAGAGATGGGAGTTCAGCTTCTTTACCCTTCTCAAAAGTGCTTGGTTTACTATAGTCATGCGCTCTAGTCGATATAAAAGTATCACCCCTCACGATATATACGTTCACGAATGCAGGGTTTTTCATAGGCAGAGAGGGTCTTTGGCTGCCCCCTTCCATGCTTGCAGAGCCCTGTATTAGATTTTGCCCATGTTGGAATGGATTGGTTAACACAGTAGCTATTGTTGTGTCACAAACTTTTGGGCCTCGGCAAGCCAGGGACAAAGGTGGGTCGGGTGGTCTTCCACACAAAGGTTGCATGGATGCCTCGCCTTTTGTTTCTCAGTATTGCCCTCGCCAGCATTATCGGTGGGTTTCTTATCCCCCTTACCTTTCTTTCGTTTTTTTTTCTTTCCATCAGGTTGTTTTGTGGCCTTTGGATTAGTCGATTGCATTGTGTGTACATCCGATGTTTTGGTAGGGGGAGAAACCAAAGCAGTAGTTTGGCTGGTCGTTGTGTGTTGTAATGACAATTGTTGCAACTGAGTTGTTAGTTGCTCAGCGAGCTTTGTTTGTGCTGAAGCAACAATACCATCGGCATGTGGTCCAGCTCTCTGTCTGGTTTTATCAAGTATTGAGCGTGGTGCATCTGGGAATATATCCTATAATAAACCGGACTAAGAATAGATTAGCTCAAGTTGTTGAGCTCTCATGATGGCGTCTTCTTCGGAAAATACTCCCAACGTTGCAACGTCTTTGGACAACTATGGGACCAAAGACTTAAGAAACCACTCGAGCAGGAATGTTGGTGGGACTGGTACCTTAATTAAACTCTTTCTGCATCTCCATTCTCGAATGTGATCAGAGATATGGTCCACTTTTGTTTGTGAAAAATTGGCCAGCAATTCGGTGCCAGCGTTGTATCTCACAGGTAACTAAAAATGGTTAAGGAAATCCATCACCAGTTCGTCGAAGGAAGAGTATCTTGAGCGATCGAGCTCAATGTACCATTTTGTGGCACTCCCAATGAGAGCATGTTGAAACAATCGCAATTGCATGGAGTCGTCTTTCAACGAGTTAGATGAGCACCAAAGATGGAAGGTAGTCACATGATCTCATGGATCTTCGTTAGACTTGGCTTCGAACTTTGGGATGTCCGAAGGAAGCTTCGTCGGCGTAGGAGGCCAACGCAGATCATGAAAGATAGGGTCATTCAACAACCTTGTCAAGTCTGGAAAATGCAAGGTTGCCAGAAAGGGTAGTTTGGGTTGTTGGTGATAACCCGGGAAAAAGGGGCCTGGAGTTTGACTGGCACCAGGTTGCCAGGAAAAGTTCGGTTGCTGGCCCGTATTCTGGTAGAAACCATGGCCATGGACAGCATATGGATTTTGCGTGTGAGGAGACATCCTCAGCGGATTTTCGAAAATAGGACATAGATGGTTGGGCATGCATTACATTCGAAGGACTTTGGGAAGGATTGCTCCATGTCGGTCCCGTGGGGATAGGCATAGTGCTTTGTCTGGGGTTCCATTGATTATGAAAAGAATTACCCCAGATTGGCATTCTTGACGAGGGAACTGATCCCTGCCAATAATTCCAAGGCCCTGCTGTGGAAGAAGTTCCTGGGTGTGCCCCCTGTGCAGGAATAGTACCCTGCATAGGAATAGGTTGTTCGAAACTGGGGTTGCCCCCAGTTGGGAAAGTAGCTGATGAGAAGGCATTGTTACAAAATGCACCAAACAAAGAAAACAGTGTCAAACCTACCGGCATATTATGTGAAGGTGGTCCTTGACTCCCCACTCCAAGTAAACTATGGTGTGCAGGTTGCCCGACGGTTTGTTGATGTGAGTCATCGAGTGAAGGGGATGAAGGAGGTATATGATATCCCCTGTAAGGGAAAGCGTTAAAAGGAGCAGGAGAACCCCCCATGTGTCCTTGCAGAGGAGTGTTAGAGCTCCCTACCCCAAGACCTAAAGTCTGTGAAGTGGAGTAGGAAAGTACAGGACTTGTACCTGAACTAGTCATCCCGTATGAGAATGGAGGGCCTGTCGCACTTGGTGTGAAATGGGTTGTGGCTATCGCCAAAGACAGGATCGGACCACTGTGCAATGTAGAAGCGGTCGAGACCATGGTGGCTCAGACCGATGACAGTGGGTTAGGAGGTGGAAACTCTCCTGTGGTGACAACCATAGTGGGAATTGAATAATTCCTAGAAGGAGTAACAACATTTGTTTCCACTGCTGCGTTCGACACTGTCTGGCACTTGTAAGGATGAATCAGTACGATGGTGGGTGCCGAAAGATCAGTGGTAGAGGTTTCAACCAGACCAAAAGCTTGCACTCCAAGGTCTAAAATGGTTGATTCCTCTAGATGTTGGTCAGGCACAATTTCTTGTGACCCGGTCGCTTGAAAAGACCCTTGTTGGTCTAGCTTTCGCCTTAGTGGTGGCGGGGGTGGATCTAGTGTAACCAATGGAAGGCCAAGAAGCCTTCATGACCGGCAGAGCTTGTGATCCTCCACTATGTGAGAAGATCAAAGACACACTAGGGTAGTCTAACCGTTCAAAAAAAACACACACTAAAAAATTCCCTAGAAGATAAGACAGGCAATCACTAAATTAATTGGAAAAACAATTACAACAACCAACACTAGAGAAACTTACCGGTGCAAGTGAAACTCGAAAATGGAAGCACCCTCTGGGTATACTCTGCAAATCTTGGCCCAATGTATGTCCTAGGTACCGCGGTATACCCTCGCAGTCACCTGTGTATGTCCCTAAAAAAGATAAGAAACTAGGTTGCCAGTGCGCGAACAGTCATCAGGCAGGTACAGTCGAAAGTCAGGTAGACCACAATGAGCAGGGTATCGAGCCCAAAACCTGTCAAGGGTATCAAAATCAAGTGGTCCAGAAGAAAACTAAGGACCTCAAACGGATTCGAGACTCATGAAGCCCCGTGGCAAATGCAATCGACAGAATCCCAAAACAAGCCCTCTATATGTGTTCTCCACTACGATTGGTCCAACATTGGAGGGGTTATCTCCGCTACCTTTCCGCATGCGACCTCATGTTTATCCCCTATGTTAGAGGGGTCCCGGATAAATTTCACGATACCGGACTTGGACACTCCCTAACTCAGACTTCGATGTTTGATTTTAATGACCTTGAAGAGTTTCCTCTCTAACCTAATCCAAGGCCCTAATCCTGAACTAGTTGGTTAACCCTACAAACATAAAAGTCTAATAAATTTTAGATTTACCATTAATTTTATGGATTGTATTATGTCAAGGGGTATGGAAGTGAAACTAATGATGTTTGAAAGACGAAAGTAAAAAATGAACAGAAAGATGGAAGCAAAAATTTTCACTTAACGCAAATTTTCAACAATTTTTCAAAAAAAAAAAAAAAAAAAATTCTAAGATCTTTTGAATCAGCAAACTTAAAGAAAGATTTCACTCGACTATGAGCTACTTACGATCTAAGTGTACTATCAAGAACTTAAGAATACAAATATTTTTTCCTGGCTACTAATGCAAAATCACACTTTTCAACCAAACAAGAAAATGAAAGAGATTTTTTTTTTATTTAAATGTTGATAAAGCAAAAAGGAAAAATACCAACAAGTCAGAAACCAAGAAAAAACTTCTGGCCTAATCGCAGATCACAAAGAATCACTTCAAAAAATCACACACTAGCAACTTAAAAAATGACTCTCACACTTGTCTAAAAACCCTAAAGAAAAAAAAATTAATGACAACTTTTTAGATGAAAAAAGCAAGCTAAGGCTAAGATCAACCCTAAGCTACAGGCCGCGTGTATCTCTAAAACTCTGAAACAACTAAAAATAGATAATCCAAACCAGGAAGAGACCACTGATATTGAGAACCGGGATCTCTTGAAGGCTTAGACGCTCTCTTTAACAGAAAAAGAAACCAATGTAAGAAAAAAATTCGTAAAACAAACCAATCTGAGATGAGACTACAAACAACCAAGACTTAGAAAGAAGTCCAGAAAACCCCTGAGAATGACTGATTCTGACAGGGAAGAGGATGAATACCTCAAAACTTTTTTGGAATCTGCACGCTACTGCTACTTCTTCAAGTAGCGTTTACACGTGGGCTATAAGAAAGTAGGGCACGAGTACACGAGTGCAAACCTTATGCAGGTTGCGTGTACCTCTGTGGGTCTCGAAAAAAACACAGTCAAGAAAATAACAGAGATAGCTGGTATGGAAGACCAGACTCTTTGTCAGCTCAGACTTTCCAGAAACTTCAAAAAACAGGAAAGAAAACCAGTCTTTTAAAACTACCCAAAAATATTCCCAGGAACCCTAGAGACTTCCCCAGTATGGTCGCTAATTCTGTTGTGGTGGGAAATCCCCCTACGAACTAGCAAATAGGGTTATATTATGCATGCATATATGACCAAAATAAACCTACTTTCTACCTTCATCCCCAAACCTAATCCCCATTTCTTTTCAGCAAATACATGGTTAGACCAACATACCTTGTTCCAAATGGTCGATGTCGATCCTTATTCACACTTGATCGCTTGTTAGCAGCTCTCCTCCCAAGGCTGGCCTGCATACAAAACAAGCAACAAACTACACATGCATTTTACCTACAGACTAATGGGTTAGAGATTCAAACATATATTTACTGAACTATGAAGAACTCATATAGTGGGACGAGAAAAGCATTTCTTTATTATTAACTTTAATGAATCAACTTACAATGTCGAGACCGGCCACTGCTCCACGAATCCTGATCCTGGGCTCCTCTTCAAATGTCCTCTAACTTCTTTGCTTTGTATCTCTCTTTGCACAAGGATGGCTAAAGGGTTGGGACAATGGGAATATGCAATTGGTTAGAATTTCTTTACTCTTATTCTCCTCTTCCAAATTGGACCCCTAACCCTTCTTTTATAGGCTAGAAGAAGCTAGGTATTTGGACGAACCCTCGACCATGCATTGTCGGGAGTTTCAGTTAACTCACCCAAAGTTGTGTGTTCCGTCGGAAACTTTCCTTTTTTCATGCTTTTGTCGGTCCACGCAGGTTGTTTTAGGTCAGCTAGCATGTACACGCATGCAGTAATGGAGTAGGGCACGTGGGCCCTTATAAAAGAGGTTTTTTAAAGATTTGTTCGGCAATGCTTTGGCAAAGAAGGGATCTGAGGTGGCCTAATGCCAAGTAATCATGAATGGTGCAAATTAGGGTTATAACAGTCACCTACCACTGGAAACAACATGATGTATACTATCCATCCATGGGTGTTGTTTCTACATGTGCGTTGTCCTTCATGTCCAAATACCTTCATCAATCTTGCGATCCAAAACCAATGACTAGGGTTGACATCAATGAAAACAACCAATCTTCCAAAAATGAAGTTTACTTGGTGAGAGAATCATTGTGTTTATATACTTGTTAATTATTGAAGACAATCCAAAATAATGAGGGCCTGACAGAACCATGAAAATAGACCAAAGTGTGTCATTGTCTTGGCAAGACTCCCTGGTCTCATACTTCAAACTACCATCAACTTGAGATACATTAGTAGAATCAAATGATATATATGGACTAGCACCCACTATGGTATAAGGAAAATATTTAATACAATGATGGAACCCATTAACATCAACAATCTCAACAAAAGGGTTACTTGAACAAGAAGACTCTCTATTTATCAAAAATTAAGATGAAACAGAAGAAGACATGGTCTAATACACATCTACTATAACATTTCCTTCATCCCATGAAAAAGGTTGATATTGGATAGTTGCACTAAGTTCATGGGAAGAGGTTATATCCTCTCTATATTCCATATGCACATTACCATCATCAAGTACTTCAAAAGGTGTTGGCCCTATTGATTTTATTTGAATAGGATAATGGTTGGATTTATGCAATATCAAACCATTGAAGAGATCAAGATACAAAAAATAGTAAGTAGAATAATTAAGAGAACGAAAAGACTCTCTTCAACAAGAAATATTTCCAAAAGGTGATTCTTTGAATGGTAGTTCATTTTCCTTAAGAATATTGGTGACTCATTGTGAATTGGTTAGCTCCGCACTAGAAACAGTTTCACAATCAACACCTTCTTCCTTGACACAATTTTCCTCTTCAAAGAAAAAAGTGGATTGTTGGGCTAAAAGTGTTATGCCATGTACGTTTCTTTCTTCTCCTTGAGTGAAATTATCAGAGTGGTTTTTTTTTCTCCTGCACAATATGAAAATATGAAATATCTTTCAAAACATACTCATGGTTAGAAGAGAGGAGCAAATCACATGAATTTTCAGAACAAGAAGGTTCACTAAATGATCTGGCAACAATAGGAAAACCTTCTTGATATAACTCAGTTAAACTAGGAGAATTTATAACAACGGAACTATCCAAATTATCATGACTTAATTCCACTTTATCCATCGGTGAGGAAAATTTCACGTTATGTGTGTCTAGATTTTCTTCATTAATAGCTTGATCAGCATTCATGTTTTTCTCCATGGCTTCCTCCTCCATTTATTGTGATGAAAAATATGAGATAGGATAATTACAACTTGATATAACCATCGGTATGACCCAAAATGTCTCATTATCAGCAGAAAAACCTTCCTCTTGGTCAACCACAAAAAAATATGAACTCGAATTTACTAAACAAGAGGTTTCTTTTTCATCACAAGGAGAGAAGGGGGGGATGGATTGGTGAGAAGATAAACATGCTTCTTCTGAAAAACAATTCTCTCTCTGATCTATATCCCCTATAGTAAAGAAAGATCTAGACATGTGGAGTCCATCTAAATCACTAGTATTTTCAATGTTTTCATGTAAATCCAAATCAGCATGTAAAGGAACATTAAGACATTATTTAGATTATTCAACCACTAGTTGATATGTTTCATTAGAATGAGAAATTAAATGGAGAACAAAATCATTGACAGAGGGCCTATCATCCAAAGGACATCTATAACAAATATGCATAAATATGGTAAGAAAAAATTCAAGAGATTAATATTTTTTCTTTCTAAGCTATTATCTGACACAAATCATCATAATCATAATTCTCAAAAGCATGTTGAAATTGATGCACAAATTGCTCCCATGTGTGAATAGAGGCAACTGACAAAGTCTCACACCAACCCTTGATCCAACCTGCAAAAGTAAGAGTGAACAACCTTCAAATGATACTTTCATGATAAATATTTCGAGAACAACAAAATTTCCATAATTGAAAAGCATGCTCAAATGCAGAGGTTTCACCCTCCCCGTCAAATTTAATTTGAGACAAGAGATAAAAAAATATTTCAAGGAGTTTTAAGAGGTATAGTACTAGAAAAACAACTCCATGAAGGGATATGGGATGGAGCCATTAATAAATTAAAATAATTAATAATAATGACTCCATAGGCTCAGCTTGTCATATGGCGCTCCTTCTAGCACAATTTCTACTAACAGGTCCAAATGGTCTCTTAAGTAGGTAAGGGAGAACGCCCAATGGAAAGTCCCAATTAGACCTACTCTCGTTTGGGGTAGTGTTTCTAACCAGTATGTGGAATTAGTTGCCACTAAGAATTAAAAGAAGAAAATGGGGAAAGACAGTGAATTGTCCCCCAAAGAATTATAATCAACTCTAAATATTATGTAAAACGAAAGAGAACTAATCGGATCTAACTACTTCTAATCTATCCTGCGTGGGATCAAATCTAATAGATTAAAATAGTTTAAAATAATAACTTTTTGAGTAGAAATAGTTCATATCAACCAAGAATATGTTAAAATAGAAATATTGCAGATATTATTACAAATTGTTGAAAATAAGAGTTGTAACATCATCCATGTACTTATAACAAATCACAACAACATAACCATTCCAATTACTAAGAATTGAAATAGTCCATATGATTGTTGGAATATTGAGAGAGGGGGAGGGGTGAATCAATATGAGTACAATTAGTACTTTTATCACAATACTCTAAACTAGCAGAGTCGATACTATAAAGTCTCATATTTTCTTATAGAATCCAATGGTGATTTATGTTTACGTCACAGAGTTACAGATATGAAAGGTGGTTTCAAAACTTAATTTGTAAGCCTTTCTTTGTATTCTTTCAGTATTTTGAGATTAATGAAGAGTGGTCTCACTATTGGGAGTTGACCCAGAGACGTAGCCAAGATGTTTGGTGAACTTCGTGAACAAGTTTTGGTGTGATTTTGTTGATATTTTTTCTCCCTTAATCTCTTCTTTAACATCTCACAATTTACTTATGAAGAATGGATTAAGAAAGTTGATGTTCATAAGTCTAAGAGTTTAGTTAAGAGAAAAAGTTCACATGGAATTGCAAGATGCACTATCAAAATTAAAGATCTTGGAAACTAAAAAATATTTTCTATCAATGAAAGACAAATGGTTGGATTGGTAACTTTAGATTTTCAGATCAAGTGGTATCATAGCAGGATTGATAGGTGAATGCTTACAGTAGCTAGCCTCAGGCGAGGTGAAGGTAAACTTACAAGTTATAATCAAAAAAATCAAAAGGATATTTTGTAAACGTGAGATGGATTATGTGGGAAAGGAAGGAGAAGACTATGCTTTGTAGCCTTCACTGCATTTCTACCTTCAAGACTATGCAATCCTCCCTTAACTCCTAGTGCATGCAAATGTTATTCTTCACCTGTTGGATTCATGTTCATGTGAGAGTTTCTATTGATTCTCCTTTACAATCCATTCAAACTTTGTAACAGGTGAATACTAATCTTATGTCTACTATTCTTATTCCTTTGTCAACCTTTCAGTACATTCTCTACAGCCCTGCACTTCCCTCTGCAACTCTTTGGTTCCTCAAACAACTGTACAAGCTTGACCTGCTTCCTTGTACAATTGAGATAGTTCCTTTTAGGTTCCATCTCTTTTTCATACCATGTCAAGCATAGAACCATTTTCTTCCTCGTGTGTCTTCTTAGAAATTTCCTTTCTGAAGACCACTTCCCTATTTGTGTTCTCCTTGACTTTCCATCCCATTCTACCTTGGGAATACACTCAATACCCTTGAAATGTACTCAACATTCCTTATATGCATCAACAATTCCCATTCATTGAGTGTTGTATCTTACTCCAACTATATTGACATCCACTTATGATACCTTTTTCCGCTTATCTCAACTATTCATGGACTTTCTCCAATTCTAGAATCCAAATAATTTTTATGGATTACCTCCCATTGGAATCTAATTGCTTCCATCTAGAAAAAATATGCACATAATAGACCTTTACTCAATCATCCATTGATTGATTTACTCTTTCACCCTATTTCCACTGAGCACTCTAACAAAAGGGATGTACAAATCTAATTATTATAGAACTAGCACAGCCACAAACTTGTGGTTGGTGAATGCTGAAAGGTTTCGTCTAGTCCAGAAAATGAAACGCATGGCTGCACATGGCATCTCTCTAGGTTTTAGCTGGCCCGGAAAATGAAACGCACGGCTACACATAGCATCTCTTCATTCTGTAACAAAACTTTAATCTTTGTTAATCACTCAGACGTGGCAATCAGCTAGCTGCCATAGTAAATTTTAAATATGATCAAGTAAAAGTAAAAAAATAAACATGTAAACAGATGCCTTTATAATAGTGAGGAAGTTAGTGGTTGAAATCACAACATTGATTTATTGGGACGACTAAGAATATTCCATCAATATTTAATCTTGTCCATACAAAATTGATTAAGAACTAAAAACCTATTAAATGTGCCCATTATTAATAGGTGTACGCCTTTTGGCGTAATAATTCCTTGATACAATGCACCTTACTTTGATATATGCATTGTGGCCCTCTTTATTAGAACACTAGCTTTTTTTATTCTCAATTTACCTAGTTGAACCTGAATCATATATTATCATTCTTCCTTGCTAGCATGTTATCATATTGTGAAGAAGCCTTGACATAACACTGTCTTTGAGTGTCTCTTCTCATCCTTGATACCAAGGTTCAAACCCTTTGTTTGTTATTTAAACCACTTTTCATATTCCCATGCTTTGCAACCCCATGTGTACCTGATGCATATGAAATATCATGAATTATAAATGGTCTTTCTTACTCATCATCCACATTTGACATGCGCATACTTCATCTAGAATTCTTTCCCCACCATAGAATTTTATTGGAGGCTTCCATATTGCTTATTGAACCAAAAGTCTTATTCCTACAACTTCTTAAAGAATCCAATGCATATTTTGAAAATATGCACCTTCCTTATTCATCATATACGTAGATTTCTCTTGCACATTCCACATATATATATACCTAATTATGAACCTTCCATGTTCCATATGTAACCTTAAGCTTCTAAGCAATGTGCATACAACAACATTTATTAGCTAAAAACTATAATTTACATCTCTGGAAACTGTTGGAATACTGAGAGGGGGGGTGAATTAGTCTTAGGAAACTTTTAGCACTTTTAATCACAATATGAAATAATTTAAGATATCAACAATTCATCACTTATGATTGTATTCAAGATAAAATAAACACATAACCACAAAACACAGTACACAAGAAGTTTACGTGGAAACCCAAATGGGAGAAAACCACAGAATGCTTTCTTATATATCATAATATTACATTCATAGGAAGCACCAACTTCCAAAATTCTTCAACACCAAATGGAAGGAGGCACTAACCCCCTGATTTACAGGCTCCAACCTAAAGGAACCTACAACTCCCTAGATTCTCCAGCTCCAACTAGAAGGAGGCTCCAACCCCCTAGTTTATAGGCTCTAACCTTAAGGAAGCTATGACTCCCTGAATTCTTCGGCTCCAACCAAAAGGAAGCTATGACTTCTGAATTCTTTGGCTCCAACCAAAAGGAGGCTCCAACCCCCTTTTCTTTCCCCTTCCTTACTCCCTGAAATATAAGTGTGAGACTCAACCTGTCACTGTTGTTGTCACTGATACATCATCATCATCAAAACCAAACTCAACCAATCACTGTAACTATCATTGATATTGATACATCATCATCATCAAAACCAAATCTATACTAATAACCACATAAAACTCATGCCAAGATCACCAAAGGACATCTTCAAATCATGTTCTCAATATCACCAGGGTATGCATCAAACCATGTGCCAATATATGCATTAATCATGTGCCAAGATATCCAAAATACACCTCAAACAATGTGCCAAAGTATCAAAGATATAATCTTCAAGCATGTGTCATAACCATCAAGATATGCTTCAAGCATATACCAAAATCTCCAAGATATGCCTCAAGAATGAACATAAAAACATATAGAGAATCATACCTTTTATCATGTAAAGAACATGGTGTACAGATCTTGGACCATCAAAACCTTCCTCAAATTCAGCCTCAAAAAGATAACATCTTCATCAAACTTTGCTTCAGCTTTGTTGGACAAGATCAATCAACTCGCGGGGCCTCACATAACAAGTGTTGTGCAACCTATAGAGGCCTTGTGGGACACCCTATACCTGAACCATGGGGGTCTACTTAATTAGGGTTACCATAAACCCTTCTCCAATCTGCGACTCTGATATTTCCTTCTTTGCACTCCTCCTCTACCTCAGATTCGCTAGGAGATCACATACTTGCTTGATTTTCTTATTCTTTATGAGAGGCTCTTTGATATGTATTTATACCCTTTCAAGTAACTCCTCTACTTGACTTGAGACAACTTGTAACTTCTTATTTTCAACATTTTTTCTTCTTTAAATAATTTTGGGGCCAACTTGTAACTTCTTGTTGCAACCATTTGGGGGCTTTTTGACCATACTTTGAGGCTTCATCTTTAAGATGGTGTAACTTCTCAACTGTGGGGAACCGCATGGAATACCAATTTCCATTGTAAATGGCATGACAAGGACCATCCTTCTATAATATGTTTTCATGCATTTGTTATGTCCTTCATAATATTTTTCTCCAATCAACTTTAGGCTTCACGAACTCACCTTTGGGGAGTCATAACTACTTAACCACTTAACCATACTTCAAGGGATTCTTGTAGACTTCTTCAAAGCATATTTCCATGAGGTTCATGCTTAAATCTATGTCATAAGAGGAACACTTTGGAGACTTCTTCAAATACACCCATTACTTATAGTTGACATCAATGACAACCAATTTTCCAACAATCTCCCCCTTTGGCATTGATAGCAACACTCATGCTCCCCCTGTGACCAATGTTCCCCCTGTCTTCATGCGCTCCCCCTATCTTCATGATTTTTTTCTTTCTCTCCCCCTTTGACATCAATGGAAAAAGGTAACTCCCCCTTACGATCTCTCTTCCTCTGTCTTCTTTACAAAATGTCGTTTAGATCATTGTGGGGCAGAAACTACTCCAAGTTTTTGTCAAAGATACTTGAATGTCTCTCTTGGGAGAGGTTTGGTGAAGATATATAAAATATGTTATTTTGTCCCAATGTACTCCAACTTGATATTCTTCTCTATGAGTTGTTCCCGTACATAGTGGAACTTAATAGGAATATGCTTAGTCTTGGAATGCATCACTAGATTCTTGGATATGCTTATAGCACAACTATTATCACAAAATGTTGAAATAGGCTCCACATACTCTACTTGTATGTCATGCAGGGTTTTCTTCATCCAGAGGACATGAGTACAACATGTTGTTGCTACAATATATTCTCTTATGTTGTATACAAGGATATTGAGGACTACTTCTTACTTAACCAGGACACCAGACAATCACCCAAGTATAATTCTTCTCCACTAGTACTTCTTCTATCATCAATGCTTCTTTCCCAATCTGCATATGTGTAAGCAACCATAGTTAGTTGATTCCCTTTTGGATACCACAATCCAAATTATTTTGTTCCTTTGAGATATCTGAAGATCCTCTTTACTTCCATAATAGTATTTTCCTTTGGTGTTGCTTGAAATCTTGCAACTTGTCCAACTACTTGCATCACATTTGGTCTTGAGGTTGTCACATAAAGTAGGATGCCAATCATTGATCTATAGAGTATTTGATATGCTTCCTTGGATTCATCATATTTTCTCAACTTGCACCCACTCACCACAAGAGTACTTACGGGTTTGCAATCTTCCATTCTAAACTTCTTCAGCATTTCTTTGATGTACTTGGTTTGGAAAATGAAAATACCTTCATCTAGCTGAGATATCTGGAGTCCCAAGAAGAAAGTCAACTCACCAAGTAGGGACATTTTAAACTGATTATGCATGTCTTTGGAAAAATTCTAACTCAACTTGTCATCGTCACTTCCAAAGATGATGTCATCCACATATACATCAAAGATAAGCATGTTGTTTCGATCCACTTTTATGTAGAGATTGTTATCTTCATTTACCTTTCTGAATCCTTATTGTTGTAAGTACTTGTCCAATCTTGCATATCGGGCTTGAGGGGCTTGCTTGAGTCCATACAGATATTTCTTCATTTTGCAAACATAATCTTCTCTTTCTGACAATAGAAACCCTTATGGTTGTTTGATGTAGACTACTTCTTCTAATTCTCCATTTATAAATGTTGATTTTACATCCATCTAATATACTCTGATTCTTTTGGAACATGCATAGGCCAAGATCATTTTGATTGATTCCATTATGGAAACATGAGAAAAAGTTTCTTCAAAACCTATTCCTTCAACTTGAGCATATCCTTTGCATACTAGCCTTGCCTTGTTTCTGGTTACCTGTCCATCTTCGTTTAGTTTGTTTCTGAACACCCATTTTGTACCAATCACATTTTTTTCCTTAGGTCTTGGAACCAGTTTGTTAGAAAAACAGGGCCGCGGAGCAATAAAATAAAACAAATGCAGAAAAAAAACACAGAAGACACACAATACAAGAGAGACATAGATTTACGTGGTTCACCCAGTGTGGGCTACGTCCACCAGAAAAATTTCCAGGTCCTTCCTTTATTATTATCCAGCAAATGAAGGGATACAACCTACAGCAAAACCTGTTGTAACTTCCTCTTCTTTCTCTCACAGTCTCCTCTCTCATAATACAATATTCACCATCAACCATAGCCGCAATACATTTCCATCATAAAAGAGGGTTGCCTTCTAGGGAAAAAAACCCTAACATAATCTCTACCGTTAGATATGCGACCTTATAATGAACGATCTAGATTTGCAATGAAATTACAATATACTTTTATAAGGCAATTTTTGCTTCGGGGGCTTCGCCCCCGAACCCCTGCTGGGGGCCCGCTTGCCCCTAAACCCCCCAACCGTGGGTGTAGCCCCCCCGGACCCCGCAGAGGGGGTACCCCCCCTCTGCACTCCCCCGCGTGGAAGAGTGTAAATACTTCTAGGGTGTAAATACTTCATGGGGTATAAACACGACTGAAAGTAAAAGACCTATAAATCAGGAAGATAATCAGGCTCCACAACCAACAATCTCCCACTTGGAGACTGATCTCAACAACTCCACCGCTGTTGTATATGCTGGACTATGAACCTTCTTGGACCTGGCAAATTTCTCATCTTCATCTTCATTCTTGAAGACCAACTGAAACTGAGCAAGAACTCAGTTTCTCCCTGGTTACTCCCTTTGTTAACATGTCTGCAGGATTCTGGCTAGTGTGTATCTTTTTCATCTTCAATTTTCCATCTTCCAAGGCGGATCGTATGAAGTGGTACCTCAACTGTATATGCTTAGTCTTTGAATGGAAGGTTGAGTTCTTTTCAAGGTGAATGGCACTCTGACTATCACAGTACAACCTGTTGTTCTCCTGCTTCTTTCCCAATTCCTCCATAAACCTTT